>PVJS01008997.1:23743-51646 GCA_004027185.1 Glis glis
TTTATTGTGTGTGTGTGTGTGTGTGTGTGTGTGTGTGTGTGTGTGTTACCGGGGATGAAACCCAGAGGCATTCTACCTCCAGGCTATACCCTAGCCCTATTTTATTTATTTGTTTGGAAACAGGGTCTCACGAAGTTGATAAGAGTCTCACTACTTGCTGAGGCTGTCCTCGAACCTGCGATCCTCCTGTCTCAGCTTCCCAAGTACTGGGATTACAGGCGTGCACCACCATGTCTGGCTTTTTATCCATTTCTTATCAAGTGCCTTTCCCCAGTGCCGTAGAGCTTCTTTTGGCTTCTGTTGTCTCTGTCATTACTAAGGAATTTCCCTGAAGTTGTATTTGATAATACACTGACTTTGATACAGCCCAGCATCAGATCCTAACAGAGTCAGGTTTTGCTTGCTTTCTGAAGCAGTAGCATCATTTCTCAGACTCTGCAGATATCTCATTAACCTTAAACAGTGCTATTGAGTACTGAGATGAGGACATTCTTTTCTGTCTTCAATAGGTAAAGAAAGAATAAATAACTGGATTAAGGCCTAGCAACCTAGTGATCAAACTTTCCCATAGATGAAATTTCAGACACATCCTTAGCCTTTCTATTCCCTCTCAGTTGCAATCATTTAATAATTTACGTGATGAAGTATCATCTTATTCTTATCATTTTGAGGTAGGATAGAAGTAAGCAGGTAGAAAGGTGACATCAAGGACAAGAAAATATAGTTTAAAGTTTCACACACTTTTCCAGGCCTCTCTCTTCCTCAAGCCTGTCTCTTTTCCAGGCCTGTCGCTCCCACATTCCTGGGAAATCTGTAGATCTATCTGGTGCGTTATTAATTATCCCATCAGTAAATAGTTTAAGTGAAGAAAGAGATAGGATATTCAAAGAAACCTATAATTTAGGGACTTTCCAGCATTATCTATTGATCAGATAATGGAGACGATGTCAACCTAAGAATCCTGAGAATGACCAGAAAACCATAAACCATCTCCGGAACGCCAGACTGGGGTCATCCTTACACACCCACCCTCGACAAGCTTTCTTTACGAGCAGAGCCAGAAACTGCCCGAATGAGAAGGCCCACATTCTCCCTTAATCTCCGAAATAAATCTCCTTCCCCCTACTAACACGTACTGAAATTCTATTATGTGACATGTCCAGGACCTTGCTAATCCTGAGCTGAGTCCCCCCGCTCTCTGGGAACTCCTTGGGATTCTTCCAGAGATAGTTCTTCTCCCATGACGATTGCCTCTTCTCCCTTATCTTGGAGTGACTGTAGCCAAGACTTTAGGAGGTGAAGGGAGGGTGTGGTCAGTTCCTGGTCATTGGTACCCTCTTTCCACCCGATTTTTCCCTTTCTACCATTTGAAGCTGCTAATGGTTTGGGGTAAGTGGGACCACATGAATGAGATGTTAGTTAAAATTTGGGGTGCTGGCTCTCCCCTGATGGGTGTATTGGTGTGTCAAGTAGGAAGCAGTGACCACGGTTCCCTGGTCCAGCAGAAGCTCCTCAAGCTGGCCATTGCCATAGTCCTCCAGCACCTGGATTTCTAGACCTTAATACTCACCAGGCCCAAGGGTTCAGCTCCATAGCTGCAGCCTGGATGCCCAGCTGTTCCATAAACTCCCAGAGGATTTTAATCTATAGTCATACTTGAGAGGTATGGATTTAAACCCCCACAACATTTCTTCTAGTACTGGGGATTGAACCCAAGGGCAGTGTACCTCTGAGCTAGACCCTCAGACCTTTTTATTTTGAAACAGGGTCTCACTAAGTTACTGCACACTGACCTCAAACCTGTTATCCTCCTATCTCAACCTCCCAAGTACTGAGATGACAGACATGTGCCACCATACGTGGCTCCCAGGAAACATTTCCTATCCCCATTCTGTCTAGAATCCCACGAACCAAAATCTCCCTTCTGTGATATTTATCTCTCCACTATGTACAGTAATGTGCGACCTGGCCTTGGCGAGGGCACTCCAAGCTAACATACTCATATCGCCGCGTACCGTGAAAAGAGCGTAGCGCACTCACACACGTCAATTGCACAGAGATGCAAGTGCATTTGTTTGGGCTTCTATAAAGCAAATAAGACAGAGGATAGACATCAGTTTAACTGTAAGTTTTAGGCACTCCCTATTTGACCAAGAAGTAATATCTACATCTTTTGTTTTATAAAGTGAACATCAGAAGTGCTATTACTCATTTAAATCAGGTGTCCTTACTAAACTAATGAAACTTAACTAATGAAAGTAATTAAGATCGATTGACTAGAAATATCGAGGGAACTTCACATGCTAGCATGATCTTTCTGTAAATGCCAAGTAAATCTTGTTTTATTTAACAGTGTCCTCTAAAGGATATTTTGAATGTGAGAATACATGTCAGTTAAAGACAGCATCAATATGTTTACTTTCCCAAAGGTGGGTTGGCAGTGAGCATTTAAAGAATAGCAAATGAAGGAAAATGATAAAATACCCCCCATCCACACACACATGTATGTCTCATATGTTCCTAGGCTAAACATGATTTTTAAATTATTTAAATGGCTGGCAGGCTTGAAAGTGTATTGTAGACAACTGAACTGAAATGTTCAACATTATTCCCTTTGGTTAAAATTTCAAGTGATAATTCAGAATTCTTCATTCTGGGATAATGCTAGAAAATAAAAATACAGTAAAAGATCCACCAAGTTAAAAAAAATCACAGTGAAAACTATAGTTCTTGAAAGGGACAACTTAACTCAGGTACATTTTATAGAGTAAATCAAGATCTGGCTTCTGGTTAAGATGCTATCAACATAAAAAGGTGACAAGATGTCTGAGCAGGTGTCAAAGGAATGCAGGCCACAGAACACCAGGACACTTATTGCATTTAAAGCTGCTAGGTAATATGGCCTCCCCCAACTTTTCCTTCCTCTTTTGTCTTCCTACAACAGCCTGTACACATATCTTTTGTGTAAGGATAAAACATGGGTTCTTTTCAGAGATGGTTTGGGTTAAATCAAAGTCATGCCAAGCTTGATGTCAACCAGGAAGCCTTTCCTCAACACCTACAGATCCTTTTCCTGGGTGGGGGGACTACTCACGGATACACTGAGAAACCAGCCATCATGTATTGGATAACATTTTAAGAAATATTATACATTACCAGTTGCTTTTATGGCAATCAGAGACCTAAACAAAGGAGAAAGTCCTCTGAATCCACCAACTTTTGGAGCAGCTTAATCTGCAGTGGCAACCTGTATATTTGAGACAAAGCCTAATTGTTCCTCCTTTGTGGTGGTTGTTATTTGATATAGTGGTATTATTTGACAGCTATATGTTTTATTCTTCCCACTGAATACAAAAGAATTGCTTATTTGTGAAAATAAAGGGAGTTGCATGGTTTCAGGTGCCCCGCCCCACATTTAAGAGGGAGGAAGAGTTGGGAGAATTCCTCTGTACACAGTTCCAGGCGATGTCACCTTCCTGGCTCTTCTTTCAGCCTGCTGTGCTACTGAACATAATTCTTTGTGATTTTTCACAAATACAGTGTTCAGTTATTCCAGCAGCACAAGGCATCGATGAGTCAGAAGCCCCTTCTTGCCAAGTAATCAGAAAGGAAAAAACTACCATAAGGAAAAAATGGGAAAATGCTTTCCATTGGGAAAGTAGCTATTACACAGGAATAATTCCACATATCAGCATGCTTATGAGAGACAGAACCACTACTTGATTCCAGAGTTGAAGCTTTTAGGAATGATGCTCAATGGGCTGGGGGATAGCTTTAGTGTAGACAGCTTGCCCAACACTTAGGAAGTCTGGGATTTGATCTCTAGAACTTAAAATGAATAAATAAAATTAAAAACTGATGCTCAAATCTTTTTTTTATTAACTGTGGAATAACTAATGCAGAGAATTGTGAAATGTAAGCTTTAGTTTATTAGCAAAATGGAAAAATATACATATGTCACATAGGTTGATTGTGAGGACAAAATAAAGTAAAGCACAATTCCTGGCTTAATAAATTGTAGCTATCAGCATTTTAGAAGAAATAATACAGTCATTACCAAAAGAGTAGGAGTGGCATTTTTATTACCTAGATTATTGTTATTGGAAAGCTTTAAATTCTTCATTTATTCATTTCAAGATGCATGACTCTATAGAGAGTGTTAGCTTTGCAAAGATGAGTGAATCAGGCATCCTGTAACAGAGGGAAACAGAGAAGGAAAAGCTAACAAAAGCATGCATTTAGTTACAAAGCCCAAAGAACTGGAAAGATGAGAACTGGGGGAGGTGTGTTCTAGTGCTTCTGAGAGAATGCCGGGCATCTTCTGCAGGTCCAGCCGACGCCATTTATCTTTGTGGGTCCCCATCCATCATGGGCGCGCTGCATAACAGAGGTATTGGATCTGTTAGTCTTTACAACAAAGGAAAAATCATGCTATTTTATTTTCCTCATTACTTAGACTGGTTAGGGGCTCTGTCATTTGATCTTTCTGTACAAACTACAGTAAACCCATGAACCTTGCTCGACCTTCTCTTTTTGACAGTCATACAGTTAAGGTTCTTTTTCTCCCTGTAATGGCCATTGACAGCTCAGATCCTAATCTCTATCAGAAGGAGCTGGAAATTTGTATTTTCTGAAGCCAAGGATTTGTTCCTGCTGTCCGTTAAGACCTAAAGATTTCCATACCATTTATTCTCCTGAGGGTTTCTTGTAGGCTTCCTGATGGATCCCACCCGAACTTTAAAAAATCAACCATGTGTCTAACATTGACGCTGACTCTCTAGGCTCTTGTATCATTGTTATTTTTTATTGGTGCAGTGTAATCATACATCAGGATGAAGTTCAGTGATAAAGGCCTACACGCGCACAGCATTCGGTAATAGGCTCTTGTATTACTTGTATCATTAAACTTAGAAACATTCACATCATATGCTCTATACACGTTCAAGGGATCCTAGAAGTATGTACAATATAGGCCCTATATCTGGGGCAAGTAGGAAGAAAAGGCCACAATAGTTTCAGAAGAAGGTGAAAAGAGGGGAACAAAAGTTAGGCATTTTTGTTCTTAAACTTCCAGAAGATACATTGATATGTTTAAAAACATTTTGAACTGCTTATTCCTATGTTTTTGGAAGTCATTCTGTCCAATAGTAGACATAGGTGGTAATTTTACTCTTTTAAACCGGCATATATCTTAGATGATAAGGCTTCTTCTATGTAGGCTGGCTGAGTCATGGGTTTGTTGAGTTGTGCTCCAACAAAGCTTTCAGACCATTCCTTATATTTTTCAGATGCATAATCTGCAATTATTGGCTTCTCCATACCACTTCGAGATCTATAATTTTCTGAATAATTATTAATTATAATTATTTTCTTAATATTAGGATACCTCATCAACGATGTCAGAAGTGTTGGTAACAACAAGCTGATAGGAAATCTATATTCATGTCTGTGAATGGGAAAAGGAAATTGAATAAACACACTCTTAATAGGCAACCATGGAGGTGACAGTAATAACACAATGAAATAAGAAATTTTAGAGTTAGACTGATCAAAGTTGCATTCTGGCTCTGTCATTTAAGAGCTGTGAGAACTCTTAATCAAATGATAGAGAGATAGATACTTGTATTCTACCTGGCTACTTAAAACAGGAAGTAGCTAGGCGTGGGGACACATGCCTGTAATCTCCGCTACTCAGGAAGCTGAGGCAGGAGGATTGAAACTTGGAGGCCAATGTTGATAACTTAGCAAGATTCTTATTTCAAAATAAAATAAAAAGGGCTGGGAATGTAGCTCAGTGGTCTTGCCTAGCATGCTTCAGACCTGGGTTCAAACCCCAGTACTGCAAAAGATGAATATATAAATAAAAGAAGGAAATAAAATAAAAAGAAATTATAAACAGTCTAATAGATAAGAAAAAACCTTTGACATTGTCCTTTAAGAATAAAAAATATACTCTATAATAGTTGCACATAATTAAGAATTGTATATCTTAGTTTCATTTTATTAATTAAACTGATGCTATAAAATATTTCTTGTGATTATGTGAGTTAAATACTACAATTCAATATAAAGGTTAAATACTCATAAAATAGATTCATCATTGGAAAGTAAGATCAACAGTATAAAAGACAGGTATGAAAGAAGAAAATTATGGGACATGGTAATAATGACTTTATGGTTTACTGTAAATCTAGCAGCTTAATGAGATAACATAATTTTTCAGACTTAACATGTCATTAAAGGATTCTAGTGAACCAACCCATTAGAAAAATAGATTTAAACTACCAGTAAATTACTATTTTGTTTAAAATGACATAAATACATATTAAAATAGTAATTGTTCAGAATTTAGGAAATTCACAACAAATGCATGACATAACTGCATTAAAATTAATATATCCTTTTTTGAAGAGGGATATCAAAATATCATTCATATACACACTCATATTTATACAAACATTCACACACATTCCACTCCCCAAGATCCTGTAGTACATGCTTATTATTCATTTAAATCATTGATTATCAGTAAGAAAAAAAAATTAGAACATCCCCTATACACTGCGTGTATGTAGTATCTTTGCATGCACTTTAAAATAAGTTTATTCCATTACAAATTTAAATTGCCCTTCAAAAGGAACTTTCTAGTTGTTTGCACTTCTATTTTACCTCTATTTGTGTCCTTCAATTCTCTATTTTTTATTTGAGCTTCCATATAAGGTTTACCTTTTACATATTTAACTTTTTTTTTTTGTGGTACCAGGGATTGAACCCAGGGGCGTTCTACCTCCCGCGCTACACCCCCGGCCCTATTTTTTATACTTTATTTTGAAACCGGGTCTCATTAAGTTGCGGAGGGCCTCACTAGGTAGAGAGAAAGAGAGAGAGAGAGAGACAGACAGGGAGAGAGAGAGAGAGAGAGAGAGAGAGAGAGAGCTGAGGCTGGCCGCGAACCCGGATCCTCCGGTCTCCGCCTCCCAAAGTACTGGGATTACAAGCGTGCGCCACCACGCCCGGCCAACATTTTTTTAAAAAGTTTTTTGTCTTCAAAAAATTTTATAATAATATTTTTCCTGTAGCCTTTCAAAATAGTCTTAGAAACTGATAGGGCTTTAAAAGACTAAATTCCAGTAGTAAATAGGATTTATTTATTTGCAAAAGAGGTAAACTTAAGTCAGCCAAAATTTATTGAAGGTCAGTCTATGCATTTGAAATTAGTAAATAATGGCACTGATAATTTTAACATTGAATTACATGTCTTTTCTACCAAAAGCAAACAATATGAAATTTATCATATTTCAACTTAGACAAAATAGAATAAAGTCAATTAAATAATCTAGTTAGCTTTTCTCACTAAGATTGGTGGTACACTGACGTTTTATTCAAAAGCAAAAAAAGTGTATATTTTGTATAGTTTGAGCAGTTTTATTTTAGAAAAATAGAGCTTGCTTGGAGATTAACATGTAGTATTTGTAAATAAATTATTGATAAATACAAAATAATATCTAAGTACTGTAACACAGCAAGTGGTTGTGTCTCAGAGAGGTGTTGACACCTTGGGGTCACAGAGCTCAGAATCACAGAGCTCAGAAGAATCTTGGAGATGATAAAATGGGACAGTTTTAAAGGTAAAAAAAAAATGAGGCATCCAGAAGTAAACCATGTTTCAGAAGTAGGATTAAAAATGAAGACCTTTAGGCCGGGCGTGGTGGCGCACACTTGTAATCCCAGTACTTTGGGAGGCGGAGACCGGAGGATCCGGGTTCACGGCCAGCCTCAGCTCTCTTTCTCTCTCTCTCACTGTCTCTTTCTTTCTCTCTCTCTCTCTCTCTCTCTTTCTCTCTCTCTCCCTAGTGAGGCCCTCCGCAACTACGTGAGACCCGGTTTCAAAATAAAGTATAAAAAATAGGGCTGGGGGTGTAGCGCGGAGGTAGAACGCCCATGGGTTCAATCCCCGGTACCGCAAAAAAAAAAAAAAAAATGAAGACCTTTAATTTCCAATTGTGTTCTGTTTTAATCATAGTATATGTGATCAATAATAAAACTTGGTGAAAGATCATTATTCAAAATAATAAGTGTCTATGTAGTTTGTTGTTCCCAAAAGTTTGCTGATGAGAGATGAAGATGGCAGAATATACTACCCTAAAATATGCCAGTTTTGGCCAAAAGGCTGGTTTTGAGCTAAAGACATTTGAAAGAAACAGCAGGTACAAGAAACAGAAACATTCTTGTCACCAGAGATGGGAAGCTGAGGACAAGAGAAATTTTTGCAAACAGACTTTATTAAGATAGGCACACAAGATTTTGCCATTTCTTTGGGCTTTCTTTTTCCTGTGGGGGCTCCCATGCACGTTTAAAATTATGTGCTTGCTTCCCATTTATCTGTCAAATCAATTTAATTCTAAGGCCCAGCCAGACCTTAAAAGCACAGACATTTTTTTCATGCTGCATTGTTTATGTTTCTGCATTGTATACTTCTGTTCTAAAGTGAACATTAGTTTTTCTTTAAATCCTTTGTCGTGTGTGACAAAACCTTGTGAATTTCAATATTTTAAAAGGACTCTATGCAGAAATGTGATTTACATCTGATACTTTTGAGTGGGTCTGTCTCCAAAACTACAATAAAATCTGCCACATTCTGATCAGCTCATGGTGCTGACCGAGCCATCATTTAGTTATCCAAAAATTTAAATTCTCTTGACAAGGGCAGACGGACACATCTCAGGGCAGTTCTGTGAGTCTTATGGCCATGATTGCAAGTATGTCTTAGATATCATATCACAAGATCTTTTGTGTGAGGAGTTTATGATAAATATTTCTACCTCTTAGTTGAGAAAATAGACATCAACATTTTAGAATTTTAAAAAGCAGTTGCTAATATATCTACAATATGGAATAACCTGCCCATAGGGTCAATAGGAATTCTTCACACTGGGCCAGACAATTCATAGCTATATAAGTTCAAGTATATTTCTTCAAGACTGAGGTTCAATTTATTTAGCTATAATATGAGAACATTATAACTTCTGCGAGTCATTGTGAGGATAAACAAGAATATATTTTTAAATTGATTAGCACCATGCCTGAGACAGGATACTGAGACAGGATACTGAATAATAGTTGTCTTAGCATAAATGTATACATACGGAGTAGCTATGTCCACATTAAAAAATGCATAATGCAAATAAAGTTGGAGAAAACTTCCATTTGAAGAACTTTTAAAACTTTTGAGTTCAGAAAGAGGCTATATGGTATAGGCTGGTATTCATACACTACAAACCTGTAAAGCACGTTGCTATACTGAATACTGTAGGCAATTGTGAAACATGTAAACATTTTCATATCTAAACATAGAAAAGGTATAGTAGTTGACCGTGGTGACACACGTCTGTAATTCCAGTATTTGGGAGGATCATAGGTTTGAGGCCAGTTTCAGTAACTTAGCAAGACTCTGTAACCTAGTAAGCCCCTGTTTCAAAACAAAAAGGACAAAAAGGGCTAGGGGTATAGTTCAGAGGTAGAATGCTCCTGGGTTCAATCTCCAGCATCCCAAAGAAAGAAAGAAGGAAGGAAGGAAAGAAAGAAAGAGGGACAGAAAGAAAGGAAAGAAGGAAAGAAGGAGGGAGGGAGGGAGGGAAGGAAGGAAGGAATAGGAAAGGAAAGAAAGGTACAATAAAAATAATATGGTACAAAATACAAAACACAGCCAGGCGTGGTGGCACAGGCTTGTAATCCCAGTACTTGGGAGGCTGAGACAGGAGGATCACAGGTTCGAAGCCAGCCTCAGCAACTTAGTGAGGCTCTCAGCAACTTATTGAGACTCTGTTTATAAATTAAAAAAAATAGGTCTGGGGGTATAACCTGGAGGTAGAAGGCCTCTGGGTTCCATCCTTAGTACCACACACACACACACACACACACACACACACACATATATATATTAATTTAAATTCTTTATATATGTATATACAAAGAATATATATGCCTATGTCGGGCACTTACTATGAACGGGGCTTGCTCTGGTGGGTAAGAGTGGGTAAGAGTGGTGAGTGAAAGTGAAGGCCCAGGACGTGACTGTCCACGGTTGCAGACTATAAACACATAAACACGGCACACTTAGGCTACACTATAAAAACCTTGTCTTTTCTGAATAAAAGTTAGCTCTGTACTTACTATACATTTTTTACTTTATATACTTTAGCTTTTACGTTTTTTAACTTTTTGACTCTATTATAGTCATACTAGCATAAAACAAACATAAAGTATACAGCTATACAAAATACTTTTATTTTAAAATCCTTATTCTTTAAGCTTTTTCTATTTTTAATTTTGTTTTACATTTTAGTTGGAAACTAAGACACAAGCACACATATTAGCCTAGGCCTACACAGGGTCAGATCATCAGTATCACTGTCTCCCACCTCCACATCTTGTTTCTCTGGACGGTCTTCAGGGGCAGTAACACCCGTGGAGCTGTCATCTTTTATGATAATAAAATTCTTCTGGCTTCCCTCCTGAAGGACCTCCTGGGGCTGCTTTACAGCTAACTGTGTATCTGTACACATATACATATACATATATACAGCGTGTGAGTGACGAGTTCCATCACAACACCACAATGAGTTTGAAGACATTAGACAATAGGAATGTTTCCACTCCATCATAATCTCATGGGGCCACCAGGGTTCATGTGATTCATACTTGATTGAATCATTGTTATGCAGCGAAGGACTGCTTCATAACATCACTTGTATCCCCTAAATGCATGAAATTATAATTTGCAAAGTTTGTCCATGTTGATGCATGTTTCAGTGCCTCATTCCTTTTCATTGCCTCTTAATATCTCTTTCTACAGCTACATTACACTATGTTTATCCGCTTATCAGCTGATGGATATTTGCATTGTTTCTACTTGGGAGCGATTATGAATAACAATGTTATGGACATTCATTTACAGGTTTTTAAATATCTCTTGAGTATGTCCTTGAGAGTGGAATTGCAAGATGTTATAGTAACCTTATCTTCCATACATGACTTTCAAACAATTTTCCATAATGGCTGTGCCATTGGACAGTTCACCAGCAATATATGAAGGTTTAATTTCTCAAACTTGTTACTGTCCTTTTTACTATCACTTCTGCCAATGTGAAGTAGTATTTCATTGTGGTTCCAATTACCTTTCCCATGTGACTAATTATGCTGAATATTTTATTATGTACTTATGGCCATTTTATGTCTGAAAAATTCTGATCTATTTCTAACTAGATCATTTCCATTTCCATTTTGTTCATAGAATTTAGTGTGCAATACTCCAGTGCTAGCACATTTTGAAGAAATTCTACATCACATGGTAAAAAAAAAAAAGTAGGAAGAGACCTTAATAGTTGAAAGAATTAACAGCCATAGAGGGTAAGTGATGACCAACTGAAAGAAATCTGTCTAGAAATAGAAAATAATTGTTACTTTTAAATCACTACAGTCTTTGCAAAACACAAAGTAGAAGGGTGCCTTGCCAAGGATTAGCAACTCTCATTTCACAATTGAGTGATCAGCTGATGAGCGAGACCTAGCAATTCATCTGCTGTCCATAGCAAAGCACAGTTTGATAAGTTTAAAACATCACTGGAGGAAAGATAATCCTTTGCTAGTTCATGCTTTGCTGGATTACGACCAGGATATTAAATTCTCGCACTTGTTTTACTTGGGTCTTTCAAGGAGAGATGTCTATAGCCCTTGATGTAATTACTCTGGGATTTGTTCACTTCTAGTAAAACTTTTAAAAGGATAACAAATGGGCAGTGTGTGTGTGGTACTATGGTTTCCTCCTAAAAATGTGTGCAAATAGGGCAGGAACATGCCTTCATGAGGCAGGTCTCCCTGAGTCTCTGACGTTATAAACAATTCTGCAAACTTTTCCAGTGTGAGACAAACTTTAAGTATGGGTAACTGTATTTGTGCCTTATTATCATAGTCCTAATGGATTTTTTTTAAAATGTAAAGACCACTGAAGCTGGATAGATAACAGGACACCACAGCACAGCCCTTGGTCTGCTCAACTGCATAAGGAAACAGTGACTCCTATTTCTAGTGTTGGGATTCTTTATCCAGTGGAGAGGATGTGCAGGTTGCCTAGATGAGATAATGAGAACTTTTGAACAGGATTTTACTGCCTAACATCAACTTTTATGGCCCTGAAGGGATCTCTTGATGGCTAAGCTAGGGATGCAGGAGAAGTCTCCTATTTACACCATAGGAAGTTCCATGTCTTTCACAGAAGCCTTACGGTTCCTTCCCTTTCTCTGCTTCCACACACTTGTTTGTTTGAAGATGTAGAAACTGAAGAAGTACTAAAAAGGAAAAGAGTGAGGAGAAAAGAGGTCCCTGTCTTTTCTCACACATAGAAACAGACTTATTTTTCTCATTTCCCTTCTACTTAATTAGGTATACTGAGAAATAATGCCAGTTTACATTTTTATGGTTCATATAGGTTGGGTACAAGGGGAAGAAATGGTTTAGTTTTTCTTCTACCCATTGTTTGGGACCATCAAAAAGGCAAATTATAAATGAGAAGATGAAAAAATATAATTTATTCTCATGATGTATTGTTTTAGGAATGTTTCAGGAACATGTAGAAATTACTTCTTTTAAGTCTTTGCAGTCTTCTTGTGAAGTTGGATGAATTCACAGCCAGTCACTACACAATTTGACACGTGTAATAACAGTGGAAAGTCCAGAGTAATTAGAGAACTCACAGGAGGCACATCTTGGTGGCTTGGAAGTGTTTACCAGAAGAAAGAGCTTAAGACTGGTTCTGAGGTTAAATGGGGATATCCAGGTGGATAGAGAATGAGTTGCTGGTGGGAAGACCCAGTCAGAAGGAACATGGGTGTGGTAGATTCGCATAACCATTTGGATTGAGATGACTCTAAAACTCATGAAAAAAGGGGTAAAATTACTTTTTGTCATTTTCAAATAACACAATAGAGATCACAGACTCAAACTCACATTGTAGTGTTTGTTTTCTATTTTATTTACTTGTATATTTTGTGAATTTTCAGAAGTACATTTTCTTTTGTATCCAAGAAATAGTTTTGAATCAAAGACATAGTCATAGGACTAGAAAGTTTGCAACTGCTAGGTGAAAACACAGCAGAAACACTTCAACATATACGCACAGGCAAGGAATCCCTGAATAGGATTCCTATAGCTCAGTAATAGCAAAAGTCAATAAATGGAACACTTCTGAAAAGAAGAAGCACAAAGGGCCAAGTATATTTTAAAAAATTCAACTTTAGCCATCAGAGAAGTGCAAATTGAAACCACATTGAGATTCCATCTCAACCCCATCAGAATGGCAACCATCAAGAATACAAATAACAATAAATGCTGACAAGAATGTGGTGTGGGGAAGGAATTCTTATACACTGTTGGTGGGAATGTAAATTAGTACAGCCACTATGGAAATCAGTATGAATTGTCCTCAAAAAACTAAAAAACAGAACCCCCACATGATCTAGCTATACCACTTGTTGGTATGTATCCAAAGGAACTAAATCAGCATACTTTCCTGATCATTCATTTTTATCACAGCATAATTCATGATAGCCAAGTTATGCAATCAGCCTAACTGTCCAGATGAATGGATAAAGAAAATGTGGTATAGAGTTACAATAAAATTTTATTTAACCATAAAAAATAACAAAATTATATAATTTGTAGGAAAATGGATGGAACTGGAGAACGTCATGTTAAGTGTAATAAAACAAACACAGAAAGACAAATGTCACATGTTTTCTTTCATATGTAGAAGCTAGAAGGGGAAAAAAAGAAAGGATGTTATGAAAACAGAAGTGAGAGGTATAGGAAGGGGATCCAGGGGAGAAGGAAGGAAGGTTAGGGGGAGGTACTGGGAAATGAAACCGAATTATGTTATATGCATGTATGCATATTGTTTCAGTCAGGATTCTCACTGCTATAACCCTAATAAACTGACCACACAACTTCGGGGAAGGGAGATTTATTTGCTCACATTTTATTTTGAGAGAGAGTCTCATTAAGTTGCCCAGTCTGGTTTCAAACTTGTGATTCTCCTGCCTCAGCCTCCCAAGTAACTAGAATTACAGGTGTGCACCTCCACATCTTGCTCACTGTTTGGCACTTTTCAATACCCTCCCCATCCCCAATATTAACCAAGCACATTTAAATTCTGCATTTAAAATTACTCACCATAATGCCTTTGGTAGATGAAAACAGCCCTGAATAATGAATGTTCATGATAAATAAGAGATACATATCTATATTTCTCATTGTGGTTTTGTAGCCACAATCACATCACCTACCAGGATGAGCCAATTACATCAAAAGTGTCCAGTAGTGATGATGGTAATGAATAATTGTATAAATTATTAGTAGATTAACTATGGCAACATTTTAAAAATATTAAAATAAGAGAAAACAATGTCAACCTACATAAATATATCCCCGAAGAAGACCAAAAAACTAATATTATAGAGCAAAATATTCAAAATTCATTGTTTGTAAACTTGGTTAATTCATACTTTAATCCTGAAGCATTGTTATAACATGCAGTCATTATGGTAGTGTAAGATAAAGGCCATTATTCCCAATTTTCACTATCCAATGAGTTCTCCAAGGAGACTGAGCAAGGCATGCTTAAATTCAAACCATACATGAACATAATTTTGATATTTAATTAAACCTGGAATTTTGCAATAAATCATGAATTCAATATGAGAGATAAGATGTTTTATACTCAATGAGTTCCATATTAAGACTGAATTCCAATGGAATTTCTTATAATATTCCTTTGGTTATTCAATAGAATCTGTGACTTTTGCTACTACTGAAATCTTTGTTTCTATAAACACTCACCCATATCCTCATGAACTGGTGTTCATGATATTAAATTTTTTTAAAACACTGAAGCAAATTTACAACCTTAGACTACACAAGACCCATAGCAGGTATCTATATTAAGAAACCATGGCTTATAAAGAAGTATCTAAACTTTGTAATATTTTTTTAAAATCTTCAGAAGTAAGCAGCCTTCCCATATAGCTAAAGGAGTAATGCATTGTGAGTAAGGAGGAGGAGCCCTTTGGATGTTCAAGTCACTTGGACACTTTTTGTTTCATGAATTGGGTATGGGCAATTTTTAAGTGACTTTAACATCTACCAAACAATAAACTTCAGCTAGTAAGGCTGTGAGGACTGGTGTAGATGGCCATAACACCACGAGTAATGCAGACTACTTCCAAATTTCTGCTCAGTGGCCAAGGGCACAACATTCCTAAGTGTGGCTCTGGCTTTATGGTCTCAAGTTGGAATCTCTCTGTCTTGCATTTTAGGTGGAAAAAGGGGAAATGCGAAAGTTGTAGACCAGTGAAATCAAGTCTCTTTCTGAGAATCCCCTCCTAGAAACTTGCAGTTATATTTCGTTGGTCAGAATTATCCATATGAGCCCCTGTGGCTGCAAGGGAGGCTGGGAAATACAATTTTGCAGCTGGCTACAAGCCATCTCAATGAAAATTGGATTAATTTCAAAAGGGGAAGGGGAAACAAAGACATTTGCTAGGAAAGCAGCAGTGTCTTTCATAGCAAACAAGAGTTTGAAAAAACAATGTAAATGTTGCCTTTGTCCAATATGATGGGCTTTTTAAAAAGACTTTCCCAAGAAGATCAAAAATCTTTTATACTTAAGCTGGGTGTGGTGGTAAATGCCTATAATCCTGGTACTTAGGAGGCTGAAATAGGAGGATCGCAGGGTCAAGGACAGCCTCAGCAATATAGCAAGACTCTCAGCAATCTAGTTAAACCCTGTTTCAAAACAAAAAATAAAAAGATCTGGGGGTGTTGTGTAGAGGTAGAATGCCCCCCTGGTTTCAATCACCAGTACCAAAAACAAAATAAAACAAATCAAAACAAAAAACCTTTTATACTTAAATTTTACTCTAAATTATTCCCACCAGGGTTAATGCGATGCTTCATTGTTTAGCTTTATTAATCGAATGAGTGTATAGTTTATAATGCCAAGTTTGAAATTAAAATATTTGTTTGGGCAACAGATAGAATTGGATCACACCTATTTATAGGTTAGCACTTTTGCCAAGCTATCTCACAGTACATGATGTAGTTCCTGAAATTTTTCTCAAAAATTAATTTTGTATACAATATTTCAAATGGTTTGTGTTCATCAAAAAAGAAATAAGGCAGTAAAATGGCTCTGGTGCACTGCTATGATGAAGAACTTCCAAAACCCCTTGTAACTAAAATACAATAATTAATCCCTTAAAAATTAATTGTGCTTGTATGTGTATTTGCATTGAACATAATTAGCTAACCACAGCGCATAGCTTATGTCTGTATGGTATGTGTAATCTGTTTATAAAACAGGGCAGATGACATAATGTAGATTTTGGCCAGTAATCACATTCTCCTTCTACAAAATAACATCTGAGATGATAAAGACAACATACAGACGAATAGGTAAAATCATTATAACCCACATTTGCCAACACTATTTCAATCCCATTCTGTTGGCCAAATATTTTTAGACAGAGATATATGATTCTAGTACATGGCTCAATATTTCACTTTAACAGGAAAGGATATGAAGGTTGTAGGACCAGGGAACCTTGCAGTTGGAAAGGACAAGGGGTGTGTGTGAAAGCTGAGTTGGGGGCTGAGCCACACGCTCCAGGTTCACCTTGCTAAAACGCCAATACTATGATCTAATGCGCAGGTTAACCTTATTGTACCCATTTGCTAATCCTTTGAAACAGAGCTCCAGTATAAAGCAATTCCCCCTGCTATTTCCCCCTCCAAAAATGTTATCAAAAGAGGGAAAAAATCTCCTTTCTCTGCTTCCTACCACATGGTAATGTGGAAATATCTATCACATCCCCATTTGGAAGGACATGTCTCATCTCTAACTTTATTTGTAGTGAGAAATATATTGCCATTAATCACTGATTCTTTTCAATATATTCATCAAGGATCTAAACTACTGGATCTCTATTTCCTTATAAGCAAAGATTCCTTTTCCTTGGAGTTTCTTTAAATGTACACATGTTGTTTTCCTGATTCTAAAATATTTCATCTTCACTTTAAGGGTTGAGAACATTTAGAATGGTAATGAGAAAGAAGTTTTGAATTATTCAAAATGTAACAGATAATTATCATTTTTAGATTTACCTCCTTTTTTCAATAGATATTCGTGTACACTTAAAAATTATGCCCATACTGTGTGGGCATAATTTGTTTTTTATTTTGAAATAGGGTCTCACTAACTTGCAGAGGACCTAAGTTGCTGAGGCTGGCCACGAACATGCGATCCTCCTGTCTCAGCCTCCCAAGTACTGTGATTACATGGGTACACCACCATTCCCAGCTTCACATTGACATTTTGGTATTCCTATGTACTTTGTGCTTTTATTTTCATGAGGGTTCAGCATATTTGGGGTGGGGGACCAGAGATATTGCATTTTAACAACTTCTCAGATGAGTCATTCCTGTGGACCACCCTTTGAAAAACACTATTTTCACTGACATGGCGACTTTATTTTCTGGTGTTTTAATTTCCTTGTGCTGGCAAAATAGAGAGGAAACAAAGATCTTTCAAAGTACACGTTAATGTCCTGAGAGTCCAAAGTAGTCTATTCAGTCCAGAGCTACTGAGATATTAATGTTTTCTCTTCTGTTCAGGTTAGGTCTGTTTCTTATCTTGTAAGAGATACTTTACAAGAATTAAGTTATAATCAATTGGAAAAAGGTTGTGATCACAAATTGGTGTGTATTCCCAATTGGTAAATAAACTTGAGGGCTATTTTGTATTTGGTGAGTACAGATTGAGCAGCCCTAAAGATCTGAAAACTGGTGTTCCAAAATGCAAATGTTTCTTAGAGAGAGATATATGATTCTAACACATGGCTCAATATTTCATTTTAACAGGAAAGTTAAATCTCATGTGTCAAGGATGTAGGACCAAGGAACTCTGCAGGCAGAATGGAAAAGGGTGTGTGAAAAAGCTGAGGTTTCCCCTTTTTGAGGGCCTCAAATGGAAAATTCTACAACCGACCTCATATGTCAGTTTGCAGACACACTAAAAATATCATATGAAATAAAAACTGCAGGCACACTAAGGACACTGTATAAAATAAAAAACAGAGGTGCACTAAAATTATTATATAAAATTATTGTTCAGGTTATGTGTTTAAGGTGTACATGAAACATAAATGAATTTCATGTCTAGATCCATCCTTATGGTATCTCATTATATATATGCAAATATTCCAAAATCAAAAAAATCCAAAGTTCAAAACACTTGAATAAGAGACAATCTGTATAACCAATCCAATATTTAGCAGCCTTTAAATGTTACAACATTCAGGATAAGGGTTGTCTAATTAACAAATAATTAATTTCAATTAATGTAGACTGATTATAACAACATCTCCCTTCCATATTCACTTAGATGCAATTGAAAATTCTGGGTTAAATCTCCAATTTTCATTTTATGCTAATGCATTAAAAATAAAAGTATAGCAAGCTTCCAAAGAACCCAGCTCTTTAAGAAACACTTCCCAAAGTTTCTATTAAGCATAAATTATATAGTTTCCAATATTAGCCAGCTTGTATGTTTTCTTCTGATCTGTAAAAATCTCATTGTAGGAGTAGTCATTATAAAATGCTACATTAGGAAGCATCTTTCACTTAACACTCATATTATTCCTCATAGTACATATTTCTTAAGAACTATCTTTTCTGTCCTGGCACCAAACATGATCCTTTCAATTAGATGCAGGGGAAATAACAATACACAAATACCATGACCTTGCTGTACAGTCATGGACAAGTTAGGTAGCTTTTCTAAATTTGAGTTCACTCATGTAAAATGAAGCAAGTATAAGAGCTGACTCAAAGAGTATTTGGGAAAATAAAATAACAATCTTACAATGTTACATATAGTGTAATCATAAGTTTAAATGTTATTATTTCTATTTCCTAGATGAGGAAACACTGAACAAGGTACCAACCTACCTAAAACCTTGTAGCCCCAAAGTGATAAGTTTAGCATTGAACTCAGGCTTTATGACTCTAGATAAACGGGATGCTTGACACTTAACCACTCTGCTACCCTGTCACAGGAAACTGCATTCAGATCCCTCAACCTAAGACAGTTTCCTATCCCATCCCTCTGAGGAAATTCAACATTTTTCTGGCCTTTTAAAATAGCATAAAACATAAAACGCCCAATGACTTTCTTCAGGTAGATGGACAGTTGCTAGGAATGATTCCTGCTGGTTCTCAGCATAGGATCAGTCTTGCCGAGCTGAGGAAGGACCTCTTCCAATGCCCTGTACCTGGATTTCTGAGACTATGGAAAATGGATGCACATTAGAAGTGATAACTTCTACATTTCTCTACCTTCTTGTAACTCCCTACCTAAAATACAAGACTGGTGAAGATGCTTCCCAGGAGACTGGGAGCCACCCTCAGTCACCTCCACATTCTTGCTGGCTTGAACCTTTCCTGGGGTTGTAATCTCGCATTGATGCGGAAAGAGGAACTTAAGAAATTATATGACAGTACTCTGGCCACCTACAAAAGCAACTTTGTGCAAAAGCAAAATGACTGCCTGATTTTCTGTAGGACACTGAGTCTGAAACTTGAAGTGGAGAAAAGAAAAGCTAGCCGGGCACTGTGGCACACACCTGTAATCCCAGTGCCTGGGAAGCTGAGACAGGAATAGCACAGGTTCGAGGCCAGCTAGCAGTAATTTAGCAAGACCTGTTTCAAAATAAGAAATAAAACTATCTGGGGATGTAGTTCAGAGATAGAATGCCCCCTGGTTTCAATCTCCAGTACACACACACACACACGTGTGTGTGTGCGTTTTCGAATCCAGAAAGTTTTCTAGATCCATGGCTATGGGCAAGACCTTGCATTTGCACTATATGCCAGGAAACAGGGTGTGTGGGCATCCTGGGCTCTAAGAACATAAGAGTTAAATGTTTTGTCTTTGTCTGTAAGGAATGGCAGGCAACCAAATGAACAGTGACGGTCTGTAGTAGAGTACTCTAATAGGTAATACTTGGCACTTAGTGGGACACAGAACAGAGGTGGATAACTTCACTGCTTAGAGAGTATTTGCTGGGGGAAGAAACAAAAAGCCAAACACAGGTCACTGGACGGTGGCTGGCCTGCCTGACAACACTGCACTCGGGTAAGATGCAAGCCACGTCCATAGACATGGATGTGACCGGAAGAAGAGAGACAAAATGATACTCAAGCACAAAATCCTCTGAGGAGAGGTGAGGAAGGATGACCTTGGGCAGTTCATGTGAAAGTGAATTTTAACCCAAAGCACATAAAAGTGTGAGTGCATCGTTGAGAGTGATAGGATTTGAGATCTTGTCCTGGTTCTCTCTGCTGAGCTGTGGAAGGCAACCTCAGCCATAAAACAAGATAAGTGGACAAGGTAGATGCTGAAGTCCATTTGCCTCTAGTACCTCTCATTCTGTCTTAGTCATGGGAAAAGAAGAACAATAGGCAGTCCCAGTTAAATAGTCATAAAGAAAGCAGAGTGCTGCTCACCTCTGTGGTCCAGGAAGTCAGGGAGTGGCCACTAAACAATGGCAGGCCCCCAAAGTATGCATAGGTGGTGGGTATATTGAGATGCTGGAAATTTAGAGATAACAAATGTCGAATGCATTGACATGTAATGCTTCAGGGCAATATCATGACAAAAATGAATGAAGTTAATTTGTCCTACATTTTTAAAAAACAATAAGGAAAAATTCTTTTCTAAAAATGAAAAGAATGCATATACAAATAAAATGAAACTAACAGGAATGAACTGAACAGAAAGAATAATTCTCGTATTACAAGTTTGCAAGTCAGCTGTTTGTAGTAAGCATGAACTTTAAATTGATTAATTATTTGATTGAACTGGCGTTTCTTTTGAAAATATTTACAGCAAATAATGTGAAAATGGATCCAGATGTAGTTCCTTTTTTGACATTATTGAAAATGTAAAAGTACAAGGGAGATAGATCACTTGATTACAAAAATAACTAAGAATTCATTTTATGTTTAGAAATATCGGCAACGGTCTTAGCATTAAAGGCAGGATATGTAAATTAAAAGGACAATTACCCTATTTGTAATAGTGGTTGAATACATTGGTATTATCATTAATTATTGAAGATTAGTGTATTTATATGCTAACTCATCTTTGCAAAGTTAATTGGTTATTTCTTCCTTCTAAGAGAGAGTGGAAAATGTGTGGCTTTGTCATGAGTAACTAACTCTCATAATGTTGTTACAATAGGTCTGTGTTTACAGAGGCAAAAAGATTATGAGACTTTACAGTAATTGAAGAGAGCATTTATTTAATTATACATATTTTCACTATAATTTTAGAGGAAATACTCCGCAATTACATAAACACTGAATATAATATCTTTTTAATTTGCATAATGTGTGGTTAAACCTATACCCTAGAATAAAGCAGAGACATAATTATATATACTTTTGAAGTTAACACCTAATATTATCAACAAATACAACATCTATAATTTTATTTGTAAATATGTTATATCAACACTTTTAGCCACTAATACATAGTATATTTTTGAGAATAATTATTTATATTTTCTATCCTTTGAAATTATCTATGTAATTTCACATGGCTAATATTTTAGAAGAACATAATTGACAACGCTTTTTAAAATCCTTATTATTAAATTGTATTTGAAGTTCTATGTGAAATACATTGTTTGCTATCTGGAATCTATGAGGCTATATTCCAAGAATCTTTATACTTTGAAGCATAATTGATATCCTTGTGCTAATTAATAATTATGTGCATACTGAAATAGTTTGTTGTTTCAGTTCCCATTGCTAGTATGTTTCTGACATGGTTTTCTGTAATTCACTTTCATAGCTGCTAAATTAAACAATGGATCCACTTATTTGAATCTTCTACAATATTCAGTGGCTTTTTAAAGAACAAAGAATATTTTTACCACAAATAAAAGAGTTTCTGGAGATTATATCGCATTTCACTTTAAAAAATTGAGACATAATTTCTGTACAGCTTTTATAGCATAAAAATTCAATACAAACATACAAAATTTAATGATCAAACCAGAATAATAAGCACTTCCATTTTCCTCAAATATTTTTTCTAAATACCTTTTTTATTTTGTATTAGTGCATTGTAATCATACGTCATGATGAAGTTCAGAAGGATAGAGACATACGCAAACACAGCACTCGGTGAGCATCCCCACCCCCACTCGAATAACTCTGTAGTTATTTTGAAGGTTATCATAGATTGTCATCACCAACAGTTACCCTACTAAGCTGTAGAGCAGCAGAACCAATTCGTCCCCTTGTGTGTTGGTGCTCCTTATCTAAGTTCTTTCAATCTCCCCTCCCCTCTGTCCTTCCAAGTTTAATATCCTGGATTAGTATCCTAGACTTGTTTCTCCTCATCACCTGACCTGTCCTGGGGCTCAGTCCTGCACTACTTTATATCTCTGTCTGCACTCATCCCTTTGATACCTTCATCTAGTTTCATGGCTTTAAAGATCATCCTTACGTTGATCACTCTGGCCTGAAACCTCTTTCCTCATTATCCAACTATCTTCTTGATAGAGTTACCAGAATCAACAATAAAAAATAAACTGATGCCCAATAAATTGGGAAATTCAAATAACCAGTGAATAATTTTTAGCATAAATATCTACCATTGCCTATTTGGGCTATCCTTACATTAAATTTTTTTAATATCTGAAATTCTGATTTAGCTAGGCATTCTTATTTTGTCTGAGAAGGCTACCACCTGACATCTCCATTTTGATGTCCAAGAGATATCTGAAATATAAAACATATTAACTGAGCTCCTGACATTTCCTCCCACCCCAGTTCATCTTACAGTCTTTTCTCAGTTAAATGTAACTCCATTCTTTTAATTTCACACCCAAACAGTTCAGGCACCTTAACTCTTGTCTTTCAGTCAAATCCACTGATGAGAAGTCAATGGATCCTACTGGGTTTTACCTCAAATACCACATTTTCAGAATTTGGCATTTTCTTGTGGCCTACAACTACGACCCTGACCCAAACTGCCACCAGCTTCTAATGGTCTCTCTGCTTCTCCCTATCATCCTTCCATCTGCTCTCAAAACTGCAACCCAAATGCATAAATGGATGGATAAGGATTGGTGTGTATATAAAATATGCAAGTGCTTCAAAAGATAGTAGCAACCTTGAACAAAACCTATAGAACTAAGAAAAATTTGTACTTTAATCTCGTTCAAGTTGTTTTTAGTAATTGTTTCAAAAGTATAACCCATTAAAATTTTATCCTACAAGGTTAACACTACAAGGATAAGCTATCATTACATAGCCCTTATTTTTAATCTCTGAAATCACGTCACATTACAAGGAACATAAAGAATTTTATCTGACTCTAAGAATTTTATGTGAAGTCTGTACTACATATGAAGAATTTACATATGAAGAATAGAAAGATCAAGAGACTTTGACTGAATAACTCAGCTATAAGATCCAGACCCAGCTGTACAGCCTTGGGATCCATACTCTTTAACTAGAACACAACATACACATAGTTCAGCAAGTCAGTAGCACCTTCACCTCAGTTGTTCAGAATCATTTGTTTCTTTGTTTTAGTTACTTGGAGTTCTTATTTCCAATGAAAGTTCCCATTGCAATAGCTTTCTCTGTTGTCAGAGAAAAGATGTCAATAAACCTGAAAATATAAATTGGCTATTGAAATTTATATACCCCTGTGCATGCACACACACATCCACAAACTCCCAGAGTCTATTATGTCCGCATTGACAGCTCAACCTGCAGAGATGTTTGGGAGTCTAGAACTCAGTAGTTGTGCTTTTTTCTGACTCCTTGAAAGCATACTGGTTAACCAATATAACTGTATTCCAGTGCCCAACGGTTATTACTGATGACTTAAATGCCATGGCTTAGTATTATTAGGGGGTCTCTCCTGTGATGCAAAAGAGGATTATGCAGCCATCCCGTATCTCTTTTGAAATTCCAAAGACACAGGAAGATTGGCAGAAACCCATGATGGAAACCATGCACACAAGGAGTCCTGCATTCTTTAAACCTTTATTGGCTACATAGGAGAGACTTTTCCAACCTGAACAAAGACATCAAGTAAAAAAATATAATTAGCAAAGATGAGTCAGAAAATGTAAAATTTAATTCTGACTGTGCTCATCCACCTGACCATAGGGAAGTTGATGGACTTAAGGCCCTTGGATTTCTCAAGATTAACTTCCTGAGCTGTTCATGGATCATGTCACCTGGTGACAACACAGTACGGTGGCAGTGGTCATGTGAGCGTTTTGCCTCCTCTCTGTCAGACTTTATTTTAATGAAAGAAATAAGCTTTTAAAAACATAGTTCTCTTAGATGTAATTTCATCCAAGAGGATTAAAAAAGTGCTGTGTGTTTGATGTCAAAACATTGAGTTGATTCACTTAAAAGACAGAAATGACCAAATTAATTTTTTGTGCTTCATAAAAACAAAAAAGCAACTTAGTAGACTGTTTTGTCCAATTTTCAACTGATTGAGCAACATGCAATCTTTTGGATAATAAGGGAATGGTGACTAGCATATTATCAACTAGATAATATGTATTAGATAATATGTAATTAGATAATTGTATTTGATATTTTAACTAGATTGAACACATATCCTAATTTTTTCACCTTAAGTAAAACCAGTAATTGATAAATGAAGCCATCAAACAATCATGCAATGGCCCTCAACATCTCTGTTTCTACCACAAGAAGTTTGGGAAACATCCAAGAGAAGAGATTAAAAATCAAAATGTTAGCCGGGCGTGGTGGTGCATGCTTGTAATCCTAGTATCTGGGAAGCTGAGACTGGAGGATCCGGGTTCGTGGCCAGCCTCAGAGACTTAGTGAGGCCCTCCGCAACTTAGTGAGACCCTGTTTCAAAATAAAGAATTAAAAAAAATAGGGCTGGGGGGTGTAGCTCAGAGGTAGAATGCCCCTGAGTTCAATCCCCAGTACTGCAAAAAAAAAAAAAATCAAAATGTTGCTGAACAAGTCAGCAAAACTAGAAAGTCACTATTGCCACATATATATAATACTGCCTATGGTTACCACACTAGTTACTTGCTTACTATTCAGTATAACTGGTGTTTACTAAGAAATGTTTACTGCTATTACTAGACTCTTTAAAGAATTCATATGGCAAAGCCTTGCGAAGATTATGTGCAATATTTCTTAGTCACCTATATGAAAAGAACCCCACTTTAGACATAAGCATATTATTCTCAGTTGGTGTATATACTGGTAGACATTGCTATAAGTGTTAATACCAACAAAATGCTTCATGTATAATGAGATTAAAATGCATTCTGGCATTAGAATTTCGTTTACGAAGTGTGTTCGCCGGGTGTGGTGGCGCACGCCTGTAATCCCAGTATTTAGGAGGCTGAGACAGGAGCATCTGGGTTCCTGGCAAGCCTCAGCTACTTAGTGAGGCCCTCCACAACTTAGTGAGACCCTGTTTCAAAATAAAGAATAAAAAAACATAGGGCTGGGGGTGTAGCTCAGAGGTAGAATGCCCCTGGGTTCAATCCCCAGTACTACAAAAAAAAAAAAAAGCAAAATCTTCGATACTTCTGCTTATGAGAAATAAAAGTCAATTCCTCTCTGAAATTTACCTATTCACAGTGACTTACTTCTAACAAATAGAATTTGGTAAAAGAAAGTAACAAAGTAGAATGTCCAAGAACAAGACAAAAATGCACTGTGGTTTCTTCCCTGGTCTTTCTGGATTACGCATTCTAGTGAAATAGACTGACATCTATATTCTAGGGGGCCTAAGTGTTTCTCCCTAAGGTTCACTTTCAGCAAAGGGCCACCTTGCTTTCTTTTTTGCTTGGAAACTGTAAGAAATTGAAAAGGACTTCCATTAAACACCACTACCACTTCTGTTCTACTAGCCTGTACCTCCAGCTCTACCTTTTTACTGGTTACTATGGAGTCTGCGTTCTACGTAGATACGCATGCTGGAAAAACTGAAGTATCCACCAACAGCCAACAGAACAATGAGGCCTCTGTCTGCAGTCCTGCGAGGGTGTCCTCTTGGAAGCATTTGGATGACCAATAATTCAGATAATGTCCATGACCAGCTTCATGAGCAATGTGAGCCAGAGCTGCTCAGCTAAGTTGCATCTGAGTTCCTGTCTACAGGAACTATGAAATAATAAGTGCTTATTATTTTAAGCTGTCATTTAGGTGTGGTAGATAAATCATATAGGTAGGACTGGCTTACTTTAAGAAAATACCCTAAAAATCCAATTGGGGTAGAAGTTAAAATCCTGAAGGCATGTATGTTAGTCTAGACCCAGGAAGCCAATAGTGATTATTGGCTTACTCTGTATGAAAAAGTAAATTTGTTTTTGTTTCCAAGAGAAAAACAAAGGAAAAGAAGAAAAGGGAGTAATAAATAAAATACCTAGAAATCATACAACCAATTGGAAAAGACCAAAAGAAACCTCGGGATTTGGAGGTTGAAAAGAAAGAGTTTTAAAAACTAGAATTTATGGTATAATTCTAACTTTTGGGATGGTTGTATGTGTGTGTTGTATGTAAGCATTATATCTTTTTGGAAATAAAGAAAAGTCAAGATTAGGAGTGAAATGAACAAAGATCAACATGAAAATATATAGCACCCATTTTCTTTTTTTAATATGTTTTTATTGGTGCATTGTAGTCTCACATCAAATGAGTATCACCTTGGTGTTAACATACATGCACACAGCTCTTGGTGTCCCTCCCACCTGCCTCCCCCCACATGTAGCACTGAGAATGATGTTGGTATAATCTCATATGTACACATTGTTTATGATAGTAATTCCATAGATTCACTTCTTTCTTGCCCTTCCCCTTCCCTTGTACCACCTCCCTTGCACCACTGAAGGTTCTCTGTTGTCATTGGAGTCCCTTTTGTGTCCCTACTACTCCCTAGGTTGCGCATATTAATGAAAACATATGGCCCTTCTTTTTTTGTGATTGGCTAATCTCACTTAACATAATGTTCTCCAGATCTTTTCATTTTCTTGCAAGTGCTGTTATTTTGTTCTTCTTTATTGCTGAGTAGAATTCCATTGTGTGTATTTCCCATAATTTTGTAATCCATTCATCTGTTGATGGACATCTAGGTTGGTTCCATAATTTGGCCACTGTGAATTGTGCTGCTATGAACATGGGTATGCATATATTACTGTTGTTTTCTGGTTTCAATCCCTTTGGTTTGATACCCAGTAGTGGTATAGCCGGGTCATATGGTAGGTTCATTCCCAGTTTTCTGAAGAATCTCCACACTGATCTCCACAGTGGTTGAACTAGTTTGTAATCCCACCAACAGTGTAGAAGAGACCCAATTTCCCCACATCCTCGCCAACATTTGTTGTTGTTTGACTTCTTAATGCTTGCCATTCTAATTGGGGTCAGATGAAATCTTAGAGTAGTTTTGATTTGCATCTCCCTGATTGCTAATGATGTTGAACTTTTTTTCATGTATCTATTGGCTATTTGTTTCTCTTCTTTCGTGAAGTGTCTATTCATTTCAGTTGCCCACTTCTTGATCAGATTATTTGTTTTCTTAGTGTAAAGTCTTTTAAGTTCTTTGTATATCCTAGATATTAGACCTCTGTCAGAGGGATAGCTTGCAAAGATCTTCTCCCATTCTGTAGGCTTTCTCTTTAAGCTCTTGATGGTTTCCTTTGATGAGCAGAAGCTTTGTAGTTTAATGCTATCCCACTTATTAATTCTTGTTTTAATTTCCTG
>PVJS01008998.1:0-51544 GCA_004027185.1 Glis glis
TGAGGCCCTCTGCAACCTCGTGAGACCCGGTTTCAAAATAAAGCATAAAAAATAGGGGCGGGGGCATAGTGCGGAGGTAGAACGCCTCTGCGTTCAAACCCCCGTACCGCAAAAAAAAAAAAAAACAAAAAAAACAAAAAAAACTCAAACACATAAACAAGGTAAAGAAGAAAAATCACATGATCTTATCAATAGATGCAGCCGCTGGGCATGTTGGCACACACCTGTAATCCCAGCTACTTGGGAGACTGAGGCAGGAAGATTGCTTAAACGCAGGAGTTTGAAACCAGCCTGAGCAATATAGTGAGACTACATCTTTAAAAAGAAAGAAAGAGGAGCCAGGTGTGGTGGTGCACGCTTGTAATCCCAGTACTTGGGAGGCTGAGACCGGAGGATCCGGGTTCGTGGCCAGCCTCAGCTACTTAGTGAGGTGCTCCACAACTTAGTGAGACCCTGTTTCAAAAATAAAGAATAAAAAATAGGGCTGGGGGTGAAGCCCAGAGGTAGAATGCCCCTGGGTTCAATCCCCGGTACCGCCAAGAAAGAGAGAGAGAAGGAGAGAGGGAGGGAGGGAGGGAGGGAGGGAGGAAGGAAGGAAGGAAGGAAGGAAGGAAGGAAGGAAAGAAGGAAGGAAGGAAAAGAAAATTGATGCAGAAAAAGCCTTTGACAAAACTCAACACCTATCCATGGTAAATTCTCTTAACAACTAGGAATAGAGGGGAATGTCCTCAACATCTAAGGCTGGCCAGGAACCTGCGATCCTCCTGTCTCAGCCTCCCAAGTACTGGGATTACAAGCGTGCGCCACCACACCCAGCTTCCCCACTCCTTTTCAAAACCACACTGGAAGTCCTAAGGAACATGATAAGACAAGAAAAAAATAAATAAGAGTATTCATCAGCTTTGCATTACTATAACAAAATACTCAAGGCAGCTAACTTTTAAAGAAAAGAGGTTTATTTAGCTCACACCTTTGGAGGTTCAAAGTTCAGCCTTCCACAAAGTTTAAAGGCACAGACTAAACACATCCAGGTTCTTTGCCATGGTGTAACAAGGACAGACTTTAGTCCAATTTCCAGTTAGGTCCTCATTTCCATCTAAGACTAGTTTCCTAATCTTCTGAGGCCTCACTAGAACTACCAATAACACTCTGCTCACAGAATTCTATGCTTTTTCTAGCCTGCTCCTCCAAATTCTTCCAATTTCTGCCTATAAACCAATTTCAAAGGATCCTTCATATTTTTAGGTATAGTTGTAAGAAATGGCCTCACTCCCGGGTACCAATTTCTGTGTTAGCTTTTCGTTATTGCAACAAAATGCCTGAGGCAGCTAACTTATGAAGAAAAGAAGTTTATTTCACTCACAGTTTTGGAGGTTCAAAGTTCAAAATCAAGAGACCCCATTGGTTTGACCTCTGGTGGTGGGGGAACGGATGGCATCACATCATGGTGGAGTGTGGGTAGGAGCAAGCGGTCACATTTTGAAGCAGGAAGCAGAGAGAGGGGGAGAGGAAGGGGCCAGGCTTGCTCCTTTTTTTTTTTTTTTTTTTTTGGCAGTATTGAGGATTGAACCCAGGGGCATTCTACCTTGAGCTACACCCCCAGCCCTATTTTTTATTCTTTATTTTTGAGACAGGGTCTCACTAATTTGCAGAGGGCCTCACTAAGTAGCTGAGGCTGGCTGCGAACCTGGATCCTCCTGTCTCAGCCTCCCAAGTACTGGGATTACAAGTGTGTGCCACCACGCCTGGCATAGCTTGCTCCTTTTGTAACAACCTCTTTTGAGAACTCAAGGGTCCCAAGTGTATTACATAATCCCTTCCAACTGTACATCCCCAGTGGCTTCAACTAGGTCGCATCTCTTAAATGTCTCACCAGGCCCCCCGCAGGGTTGGTGGTGGGGAGAAGGAGTAAAGATGGCGGAGTGAGGCGCATCTGGCCATCTGGCCTCTCCACCCCGGGCGAGTCACCCTGGGGAGGTTGAGTTTGTCTGCTGGAACGTGCGAGGATCCTTAACATTCAGGAAGAACATTTTCCTGACCCTTAGGTGCTTTTATATTCATTTCAAAACAAAATTCTGAACTCAGGACTTGACAGGTATTTCTATGTTGTCTTCTAGAGTGGATAGATCTGCTTCTTTGATCCAGCCACTTTCCCTGTTGAAATGTGGATATCTTTCTGCACATTACCTCCATGGCTTGGAAGAGAAAAGACTGCTTTTCTTTTTTTCCACCTCTCAGATTCAACACAGAGAAGCCCTTAGGGTGCAGTTATCCTGCTGACATCTCCAAGGAGAAAAGAGCAACTCACATGGGTCTACTGCTGCAGTTTGTGTAACTATAAAGAAATTATTTTGCAAGCTGAAGGCTGATATTTAATTTGAAATAGGTGCTTGGATTGTGGTATTTGTGAATTCCTTCCCTTTTGTTCCAAACAAGAAGACTTAATAAATGGCAAGTATGGATGGCTTCAGGGTTTTTAAAAAATGTCTTCCAGTTTTTGCAATTATTATCATAAGCACAGATGAGACTGCAGCAGTAAATTCCAAATATTGATTATAATTTGAAGTGAAAGAGATGTTAAAAAGTTACCTGTATCTCTAAATCTTGCCTCATCCTGTGACAATGATTTACTGGACAGGAACAAAGGTCCTGTTTTACAGTTAGACCTTTGATGTGATAAAGAAGCATAAAGACAAGATGTCAAGACTGATTTCATATCTGAATGAACCATCACAGTTTCTATACAGATACACATTTTTACGTGTATAAATCCACATTTTTGGATGAAAGGAGGGGTTTTTCTCCTGGAGAAGGAAGCTCTTGTTAACTTCTTTTTCAGAAGTCTTGGGAGCATTTGCTCTTCTTAAATTTTTTCATTCTAGGGAAGGACCAGATAGATTATGCAGCAGCTAACTATGAATCATGTTTGTATTTAGTTGAAAGAGTGGTAAGAGAAAACAACACAGTTTGAGTCCAGTGGTGAACCCTGTTCACCTCCCTGCGATGAGAGGCTGCTGTATTACACATTTCTTTATCCTTTTTGTGTGAGACTTTGTTTTCCATGTGGCCAAGGCTGGAAGAAAAATGGCATAAGTGGTTTTTCAGTTAAGAAGATGTGATAGACCCTATAAAATGTCCTGCCTTCAACTTTGGACATACAGGAGTGGAGGAAAAAATGAGAAAAGTTTCCATGTAACTCCTTTCTCCTAAGAAAAAGAAGCAAAAATATCTTATGTAGCACCATATGACTTTCTGACATTTTGTATTACATAGTTACTTTTTTATAAAAAGCATAATGAAAGGCCGGGCGTGGTGGCGCACGCTTGTAATCCCAGTACTTTGGGAGGCAGAGACCGGAGGATCCGGGTTCGCGGCCAGCCTCAGCTCTCTCTCTCTCTCTCTCTCTCTCTCTCTCTCTCTCTCTCTCTCTTTCTCTACTTAGTGAGGCCCTCCGCAACTTCGTGAGACACAGTTTCAAAATAAAGTATAAAAAATAGGGCTGGGGGTGTAGCGCGGAGGTAGAACGCCCCTGCGTTCAATCCCCAGTACCGCAAAAAAAAAAAAAAAAAGAACTTGGAACTCAGGATCTAGAATTATAGTAACAGATGAGGTGGCTAAGGCAATGGTTCTCAAAGAGGTTCACAGTAATATTAAGATGTTATTTGCCCTTCTTACCTGCATTCTCTCAGAGGCTACATGAGGAATAATATCACAAAATGCTGGATATAGACGCACATATGAGAATCCTGCTACTAAACCAGGCATGGTGGCACATGCCTGTAATCCCAGCTTCTCAGGAGTCCGAGGTAGGCGGATCACAAGTTCAAAGCCAAACTGGGCAGTTTAGCAAGACCCTGTCTCAAAATAAAAAATAAAGCACCCCTAGGTTCCATCCCCCCAAAAAAATCCTGCTATTCAACCAGACCCTAAAGATATTTACAAAAGTGTTAATAATGCCACTCTTCTATTTTTGTTTTGAAAATTAGTTATTTATTTTTCATAAAAATATAGCACTAATATTAACAAGTTTTAAGTTTATTATTGCTAATTTTGAATGAATTAAAATGTCTCAATTTTAATCACTTCAATTAATTTTACTTTTCAGAATAGTTTTAGATTTACAGAAAATTTACAAAAGCAATAGAGTGCCCATATACCCCATATGTGTTTTTCTCTATTATTAACATGTTACTTACATTAAAAATGTATGGTATCCAGGTATGGTGGTGCATGCCTATAATCCCAGTACTTGGGAGGCTGAGACAGGAGGATTGCTGGTTTGAGACCACCCTCAGCAACTTAGTGAAATCCTCAGCAAATTGGTGAGACTGTGTTTCAAAATTTTAAAAAAAATTTTTTTTTGGTACTGGGGATTGAATCCAGAGACATTCTACCTCCAAGCTATATCCCCAGCCCTTTTTACTTTTTGCTTTTTGTTTTTTTGGAAACAGGGTCTCGTTAGGCTGCTGAGGCTGGTCTCAAACCTGTGATCCTCCTGTCTCAGCCACCTAAATACTGGGATTACAAGCGTGCATCACCCTGCCCAGCTCAAAATAAAAAAAATTTGTTTTTGTTTTTGTTTTTTTTTAAAGGACTGCGAATGTAGCTTGGAGGTGGAATGTGCCTGGGTTCAATCCCCATCACAGGGCCCTGCACAGCATCCGGACTCTGCCAGCAAGAAGGCCATCACCAGGTGTGGCCCTTTGACCTCAGAACTGTGAGCCACAGGCCGGGCGTGGTGGCGCACGCTTGTAATCCCAGTACTTTGGGAGGCAGAGACCGGTGGATCCGGGTTCGCCCCCAGCCTCAGCGCTCTCTCTCTCTCTCCCTCTCTCTCTCTCTCTCTCTCTCTCTCTACCTAGTGAGGCCCTCTGCAACTTCGTGAGACCCGGTTTCAAAATAAAGAATAAAAAATCGGGCCGGGGGTGTAGCGCAGAGGTAGAACGCCCCTGGGTTCAATCCCTGGTACCGCAAAAAAAAAAAAAAAAAAGAACTGTGAGCCACACAAGCCCCTTCTCTTTACAGTTCACCCTGTCTGTGATACCGTGTTATTAACAACAGAAAACAAATAAGACACATCATGATTACAAAGTAGAGTCTGTACTTGATCAGATTTCCCGAGTTTCCCCTCCTGTCCTTTTTCTTTTCCAGGATCTCATCCAGGATGCAACAATACATTTAGCCGTCATATCTCCTTAGCTGCATCTTGGCTGCAACTGTTTCTCAGAATTTCCTTGTTTTTGATGACCTTGACAGTTTTGAGGAGTACTGGTAAGGTATTTTGTAGAATGGCCCTCTGTCTGAAGAGGCTGGGATGTAATTCAGTGGTAGAATGCTTGCTTAGCATGTGCAAGGCCATGGGTTCAATCCCCAGAACCACAAGAGAAAAAAAGTCCCTCTGATGGAATTTGCCTGATGTTTTTCCGCATGATTACACTGGGCTTAGGAGGAGGAAAACCACAGAGGAAGGAACCCTGGCAATTACTGACCGTTTTACTGTTTCCATAGTTTTGCCTTTTCTAGAATGTCATATAATTGGAAATCACAGACTTCTCAGATTGATTTTTCTCACTTAGCCTTATGCAATCAAAGGCACCTCCATGTCTTTTCTTTTTTTGGGGGGGGGTGCTGGAGCATTCTACCTCTGAGCTATATCTCCAGCTTTATTTTATTTTTTATTTGGAAACAGGATCTCGCTAAGTTGCTGAGGCTGTCCTCGAACCTTCGATCCTCCTGTCTTCGCCTCCCAAGTACTGGGATTATAGGCGTGCGCCACCATGCCCAGCTCCTCTATGTCTTTTCATGGCTTGATCGCTCATTTCTTTTTTTTTTTTTTTTTTTTTTTGCGGTACCGGGGATTGAACGCAGGGGCGTTCTACCTTCGTGCTACACCCCCGGCCCTATTTTTTTTATGCTTTATTTTGAAACCGGGTCTCACGAGGTTGCGGAGGGCCTCACTAAGTAGAGAGAGAGAGAGACAGAGAGACAGACAGAGCGAGAGCTGAGGCTGGCCGCGAATCCGGATCCTCCGGTCTCCGCCTCCCAAAGTACTGGGATTACAAGCGTGCGCCACCACGCCCGGCCTTGCTCATTTCTTTTCAGCAATGAATAATAATACATTCTCTGGATGTAACAGAGTTTATTTTGCCATTCATATACTGAGGATTAGTTGCTTCCAAATTTGGGCAATTATGACTAGAACAGCTATAAATATTTGCATGCAGGTTTTTGTGGGGACATAAGTTTTCAAGTCTTTTGGGCAAACACCAAGGAAGGCAGGTACTGGATCACATGGTAAGGGTATGTGTAGTTTTCTAAGAAACTTCCAAACTGTCTTCCAAAGGGGCTGTGCCATTTTGCATTCTCCTGTAGCACCACAGCAACAGGAGAATAGAGTGTCACTGCCATCACCTGACACTGGTGATGTTGACCGTGATCACCTGCCTAAGGAGTCTGTCAGGTTTCTCCATTTAAAGCTGCTCTTTGCCTCCACACTCCCTTTCTGTACTGTACTCTTTGTGAGAAGTCACAAGGCATAGCCCACACTGAAGGAGTAGGGAGTTAGATTGTTTTGTGTTTTTGTTGTTGTTGTTTTTGTTTGTTTTGGTGCTAGGGATTGAACCCAGGGGGATTCTACCTCTGAGCTACACCTCCAGCCCTATTTTTAAATTTTTTTTGTTTTGAAACAGGGTCTCACTAAGTTGCAGAAGGTCTAAGTTACTGAGACTGGCCGCCAATCTGCGATCCTCCTGTCTCAGCCTCCCAAGTACTGGGATTACAAGGGGGGTGGGCATCACGCCCAGCTAAACTCCACCTCATTGAGGGCAGAGTATCTACATAAATTATTTGGAAGTCTTCTATATAGGAGACCCCTTTCCCATTTATTTATTTATTCAATCATGTATCAGTATGGACTCATGAATATTTTATACTTTGGGTTACAATCGAAAACTATTTTATTTTGGTGCTCAGATAGTCTGCCTTGGGCTATTGGGAGCTTGTGTTCCTGTTAATTTTTAACATGTATAGATAGATGTAACCCACATAAACAAACCCTCTTTTGGAGACCTCAATAATATTTAAGAGCGCAAAGGGCTTCTGAGACCAAAAGGTTTGAGAATCGCTGCTCTCTGAGCCCCCCCCTCCCCGGCCAGACCCCAACCCCAGGTGTCTGTGTGGTTCTTCTGCGAGAAAGGCGCCGGTGTCACATGCCTGTAATCCCAGTATGTGGGAGGCTGAGACAGGAGGCAAGCCTCAGCAATTTAGGGAGACCCTGTTTTGAAATTGAAAAAGGGCTGGGGGTGTAGCTCAGAGGTAGAATATCTCTGGGTTCAAACCCCAGTACCAAAAACAAAACAATACAACAACAACAAAGCGCTGGGGGGAGCGGCTGTGGTCTCCGCAGAAGCCAGGCTGCTGCACTCTTGGGAACCGCTTGTAGAATATCCCTCTGCTGGGGCTGGGAATGCACTCAGTGTAGAGTGCTTGCTTAGCATGTGCACGGCCCGGGGTTCAATCCGCAGCGCCACGCCCACTCCTTACGTTTTCTCGGTTTCAATGCAGAGCTCAGCCGGCCCGTCTCTCCCGCGAACGCCACGGCGGGGCGCCGGCCCACAGCGTGAGTCACCCTTCCGCGAGTCGGGAAGGGTGCAGCATCTTGGCTCGCTCAGCATTTTCCCGCGGAGCCCGGGCCTTGGCCTGGCAGGAGCACAGCGACCTCTCCGGGTTCCATTGGCGCGCTCTCGTGGGCCACATCAGGCGCGGAGGTGTGGCGCCCCCGAGAAGAGCGATCCCGGTGCAGCGTTCCGGGCGCCCGGGAGGAGCCGAGGGTCCTCCGGTCCGAAGTGCGCCCGACTGCCCTCCGGGGCTGACAGCAGCCGGACAGCTCCCAGGCCCCGCCCTGGGCCGTGCGGGAGCCGGCCCTGCACCGAGCCTTCCCCCTCCCTCCTGGCTGGCCGGCCGGGCAGATCCTTCCTCTGCAAGAGCAGGACGGCCAGCGATAATCGGCTGCAGCTGGAGACCTGGCTAATTGATACAATAAGTTCTGTAATTGCCTTGAAAATAAGGTAATGATTTGGCAGAGGGAATGCTTTGATCTTATCAGCCAAGAGAGATCTCTCCAATGAAACTTCAGAGAAGGGCTGGAGGCTTCCAATTTGGAGTGTGAAGCCAAGGGCGGCCTGCTCCCCGCCCTCCCCTCCCCCACATCTCCCGTGTCCCGCGTGACGCTCTGGGCTTTTCAAGAAGGGATGGAAGGTCCTTCAACTCCGATGACTGGAGAATATACACTTGGGCCGTGGGATATGGGTGGAGGAGGGGTGGATCTGGGCTGTTCCGGAACAGGGATGGCTGGAATGACTAGTCCAGTCCTAGAGAGGCTGGAAAGGAGAATGGAGTGGAGGTGGGGGGACGGGACGGATGGATTATGAAAAACCTGACTTGGCCCAAGCCTGATGATGTTTCTCACTTAGGGCTGCTGATTTGGGCTTCTCAGACAGGAGGGAGTAACAGAGGAAGGAGGACCTTGACTGTACTGCTTTCTCCAAGAATCTGTTCTCTCTCTCTCTCTCTCTCTCTCTCTCTCTCTGATGCGAGCTCACTCTCTTGCTCTAGTGCTCTCTGCGCTGTGGGTGTCCCTGCCTGGCAGAGGCCCCAGCACAAAGAGGATTAGAGAGATGAGCTAATCTGGTTTGTATCCCAGACATGGCCCCAGAAAGGGACCTTGTCTACCCTGATATTTGAGGGGGTGAAGGAGCCCAGATCCTTCTTTGGGAGCCTGCTAGCTGACAGATCAGAGACCCCTCACTAGGAGTCCCTAAAACATTAAGAGTATTGACTTCAGGGTCAAATTTAGGGAGCAGAGAAGCAGGGGCCTTTAGGGAACAACAGGATGGGTTGTGCTACAAGAAAGGAGAGATAAAGACAGAAAGAGGCTCATACAGAGGGAACTAGATCTCCACCTTACTTGTTTAAACAGTGGGGAAACTGAGGCCTGAAATGGGAAAGTGATTTATAGTCATGAAAACAGTGCATGGCTGAGTTGAAGGGGAAAAAGGTTTTCTGATTTTTTTTCTGGCCCCCTGCACTTTACACTGTGTTACAGGAGCTACAAGGGGAAGGTGTCAGAAAGGGAGCAAGAAAAGAGAGAGACAAAGAGAAACAAAGTCACACACCAGCACTTGGGAGGCCAAGATAGGAGGATTGCAGGTTCAAGGCCAGCATGTGGTAACTTAGTGAGACCCTGTTTCAGAATAAATAAACAAACAAATAAATAAATAATAAATAAATGGGGCTGGGGTATAGCTCAGTGGTAGAGCGCCCCTGGGTCCAATACCTAGTACCAAAAAAAAAAGACATACATAAGGATATGGAGAGTGAAAGAAGAACAAAACAACCCAATGTACAGATTCACACAAAGAGAAAGATGGAGAAAGAGACAGATACCCCGAGAGACAGGGAGTGACACAGACCAACAGGGAGATAGATAAGAGAGGGGGTTCAGAAAGAGAGGAGCAGACAGACATTCAGAGAGGGTGAAAGGCAGGCAGACACAGATACACAGAGGGACAAATGAACACAGGGAGACAAATCCAAAGAGAGGCAGGAAGAGACACAGAATGACAGGAACACAAGTTCTGGAGAGACTCAGGGGGATGGAGCCCCAAGAAGAGACACGGGCAGGCAAGCAGGAGGATGAGAGCTAGAGGGAGCCAGGAGGGCTGAGTGGGAGGGAGGCCGATAGTGGGCTCTGCAGATTTTCATCCCCTGGAAGCAAATCACACTTCCAGATCATTCTGAGGCCCACAACAGGTGGCAAGAAGAGAAAGAGAGGTCAATGCTTAGCCTATTTTATACAGGCAGATTGGGAAAGGGATCTGGGGGCAAAATGGGAACCCTCTCTTGGGAAAAGGCTGGTCAATGACCACCCAAGATCCCAGCAGCACACCCACTGGCCTCACACAGAACCCGGGCCACCCGCCCAGGATGGCCGTCAGCCCGCCTACCGCCTGGCTCCAGTCTGATTACAGCCAAAGTGCTAAAAGGCTCCAGACCCCCCCACCCCCCACACTGTGCCCGACCCTGTTGATCCCGCCTCCCTAAGTCTCCCCTCCTCCTTCCCCTTCTCTTAAATCCCCTTCTTCCTGGTCCCCTGGAGAGTGATTTTGCCCTCCCTGTTTAGCCACTAGCCGGAGGAAGGGGGTGCTGCCCCACCAAACCCCCATCCGTAATTTGGGGCTGGGTGCTCCCCTCCACAGCCCAGTTGGCCTGGCCTCTTTGAGACACGTTCCACGTCTCGCTTGGGAGCTCATAAATACCAAGGAGAGGCCGGCCAGGCTGTGTACAAAGCATGGATCCCCACGCCACCCTCCTAAAAGCCCCTGGGTTCTTCCCCAGCTCCCTTTCCCCGCTCCCCACATGGTGCAGCAGGGCAGGAGGTAGGGTGCTAGGGCCTGTGTGAACCTGGCCTCATTTCAAATGAGACCTGCCTCGTTTTGCAAAGAAATTTCAGGAAAGGCGTCTCAGGGCCCCTTGTGCAAGTAGCAGGCTCAGGAATTCCTTGACTCCCATCCAACCCCCCCCCCCCAGCCTCTTCTTGGCCTTTCTCTCTGCTCATTACCATCCACACCACCTCCCACCCACCGGGAAAGAGAAGGTCATCGCCAAAGGGGCCCAGGGAAGGGGGGCCTTCTGAGGATAGGCCAGGGTGGAGTAAGAGCTGTTTACCCACGCCTGAGCTCCCCCTAGCTCATCTCCACTCCCATCCAAGGGCCAGTAAAAATTCAAAGTCATTCAGCCACACAGAAATGAGAATAGGGTGAAAGATGAGTCTTAACTCTAAGTGGCCTCCCTGGGGAGCAAAGCTTGAGATGAGGTATCTAGGGTGAGCAGGGACCCTTCTCTTTGGGACACTCACTTTTAAAGGGGCAGGAGGCTGCAGTGCCACCACGAGGAAGAGGGAGGACCTGACTCTGCTGGCTAGCTGGAAGCTGTCTGCTGGAGGCCCAGGGAATCTGGACGCTGTGGGGGGTGGCCTGGGATTCTTGCCCGAGTCTCTGCTGACACTGCTGCAGGTTGTATATGCAGCATTCAACCTTGAACCCAGCACAGCCTAGTGTTTCACCTTTAGACAGTTTCATTGTATTTGCATGAAGAAGCCTTGGGAGTAAGACTTTTTCCTCTTTCCCTGTCATTTAGGATGCCCTGGCTAGTGGTGGGTACACAGCAGGTGCTCAATAAGTGCTGACTTGACTCCTTGCAGGGCCCTCCAGACCAGTACTTAACTCTCAAATCAGTACCTCCTCCCTCTGGCTTCCATAATCAGGAGTGGGTGGGGGATAAGCCCAAGGAGGTCAGGAGCCAGCCTGAGCCTCTGGCCTTGACCCTCTGCCTGGAAGCCCCACAAGAGGCCCTTGCGTGAGGAGCTGAGCTTTCCAATAGTATCCAGGACCTTGAGACTGGAAGTTTATCTTGAGATTTGAGGCTCCAAAGTGGCCGATCCCAGAAAACCTCTTCTCTGGCTCCATAGTTGTTCTCTAGCTAAGTGGTTGAGTGCAGCTCTTGCAGTCAGCTGGCTCCTGCAGCCTGGGGTTCCTTGTGGGAAGCTGGCGGCTGGGGGAGGGAGGAAGGAGAAGAAGAAAAGCCCCCTCCTGGGTTGCCCACTGTAGGGCAGAGGTGGCCTGTCCCCTTATCCATGTCTCTCCCTGTCAGAGCTGCTGATGTTTCTAAGGGCCCCTTCAGCCCAGAAACATACTTTAATAGTTGAGCATCTATGTTGTGCCAAGACACAGTCCACTAACTATGAAGACAGCTGAAGCCAAAGAAGTCTCACAAGTGAGTTTGGGGCCCATATGGGTGAGTCCACCCAAGGTTAGATGTGATCATCTCCAGCTCCCACCCACAACCCCAGGCCCATATGTAGAAATAAACACAGGGCCAGAGTCACACCCAGGTCTAAACACACAGGGGAGCCTGGGAGAGGCTGCAGGAGCTGGAACTGCTGCCCTGCAGAGGGGTGGGGCTGGGCCAGGAGGAGGTGAGAGTTGGTCCAAGGGAAGGGGCCCAGCCAGGAATGAGCCTGGCTCACTCCTCTCCCACCTGCCCCTCTCAGGGAAACTCCTCTTTGCCTTTCTAAGGAAATAGGCGGCCAACCACAGCCTACCAGACTGAAATAAAGAGAAGGGGAGGGGAGGAATCACTGGCTGGCAGGAAGGGATACAGTCCTAGTTTCTGGGGCAGCATGCTGGCCCAGCATGGTCTCTGCATTCAACCCTCTCCCACTCCCATCCAAGTTCAGCACAGCCCAATGGGGGTGAGCACTTCTCCCCACCCAGACATGGACCACTCTCCATCACCTGTCTAAACTCTCCTCCCTAGCTCACTCAGCTCTAGCTGGCTAACCCCCTTGCTAGCCCCTGCACACCAGTCCACTCCGGCCTTAGGGTGTCCACAGGCTCTTCCCTGGCGTGGAGTGCTCTTCACAGACTGCCAGGCTTGCTTCTTCACCTCCTCAAGCTTTTGTTTGGCTGTCACAGTCATTAGATCTCCTCTGATCACCCTGGTTACAATTGTGACCCTTACCTGCTCTGTTTGTTTTTTCCTACCGCACTTAACCACCTTCTAACATACTATATGTTTTACTTCTGATGTTTATTGTCTATCTTTCCCCAATAGAATGTAAACTCCATGAGGGTAGAAATTGTTTTGTTTTTGCTTTACTCACTGATACACACTAAGTACCTGGCACAGTCCTAGCGCATGATTGGGAATAAAGAAATATTTGTTGAATTGATGAATTGACTCCTCCCCTTACCACAGAAAGTGGGGGGGTAAAGGAGAAGTGGGGAGGTCCCTCTGAACCCTTCTCCCCTATTGCTGCCTGAGATGTCTGCAGCCTCACTGTAGCCAGCTGTGCCCTGTCTACTCATAGTCTCCCACCCCCAAAGGAGGAGAGAGAGTAAGTCTGGAGTTCAGAGGACAATGGGCAGTTACCAGCACATTGTTTACACCAGAAGTTTATAGTTTAAATAAACCAAGAGGAAGCAGGCGTAGTGGCAGCATGCCTGTAATCCTAGGACTTGGGAAGCTGAGACAGGAGAATCACAAGTTCAAGGCCAGCCTCAGCAACTTAGTGAGTCCCTCAGCAACTTAGCAAGTCCCTCAGCAACTCAGTGAGACCTGTTTCAAAATAAAAATAAAAATAAAAATGGGTCGGGGGTGTAGCTTAGAGGTAGAATGCCCATGGGTTCAAGACCCAGTACCACTAAAAAGAAATCGGGGGTGGGTGGGTGGAGGGGTTAGGACCAGGGCCAGTTCCCAGATGAAGTCTTGCAATTGGAAGGCCCAGGGCTTTAAAAAAAAACTTTTTTACACCAGGTGTGGTGGTGAACACCCATAATTCCAGCTACTGGGGAGACCGAGGCCAGGTTCTGAGGCCAGCCTGTGCAATAATTTAGTGAGCTCCTGTCTCAAAGTTAAAAAAAAAAAAGTGGCGGGGGGGGGTCACAGTAGCAGAGCTCTTTTAGCATGCATGGGGTTTGAACCCCAGTAGGGCAAAACTAAAAAAAAATTTTTTAAGGATTTTTACAGAGTCTGTCGTGGTGGTGCACACCTGTAATCCCAGTACTTGGGAGGCTGAGACAGGATCACAGGTTCCCAGCCTCATCAATTTAGTGAGACTCAGAAATCTGGGAGACCCTGTTTCAAAGCAAACAGACAAACAAACAAAATAGGGTTGGGGGTGTAGCTCAGAGGTAGAATGCCCCTCGGTTCAATCCCCAGTACAAAAAAAAAAAAAGGATTTTACGTCGCAGTAAGGGCTGTTTTGCCCCCAGGGTCTCTACCTGCCAGCCTGGTAAACGGGGCTGGGATGGAGGAGGAGGAGAGGGGAGTCACTCCAAGCAGACAGCATCTCCCCACCCCTTCGCGACTTACCACGCCCCAGGCGGTGTGCAGTGCTGAGCGAGGAGGCCGGGTGGAAAGGCGGGGGAAAGAAAAGGCTCCCGGGCTCCACTCTCTCAGCAGGACCCCCACCCTGGCCCCCGGTGCGGGAAAACCGCCCAGCTGTTTCTGATTCTTTCGGGCTCGCGGCCCCGCCCGAGGGGGTGGGGGACCGAGACACGGGGGGGGGCAGGGAGAGACTCAGCCCTGCAGAGCCGCGGCCACACCGGCCCGCGTCCGCGTCCGGGCCGCAGGTGTGCTGCCTCCGCGTCGGCCACCGAGTCCAGGTCCCGAGGCTGGGGGAGCGCCCGGGCGGGGCAGGCGGGTGGGCGCTGTGTCTAAGCGTCGTGCGGAGAGGGTCGGTGCAGTGGATGGCGAGAGGCAGGGGCGATGAGCCCTCCACGAGAGAAGCCCCCCATCTGCAGCCAGCTTCCCACGGCTCCGCAGTAGGCGGTTCTGAAAAGGGAGTTACAGCTCCCGCAACTCCCGGTGGCAGGGTTTCTACCCATTTCACAGAAGCCAAGCCTGGAAAGGACCCAAGGCAATGGTGCACTTCTGTGCTCAGCTCCACTGTCACTGTAGGCTGGGAGGCACCGGGAAGTGTGTGCAGCCCCCTTCTGGTCCGTGCGCCCGGCCATCTACCACAGCCCGGGGTTGCCGAGCGAAGGCGCTAGGACCCGGTGGCGCGGCGTCGGTAGGGACCGGGCGCTCGGGGCACTGCGGGGCGCGGGCCCGGGTCTCCCGGCGCGGAGCAGGTGGGGCGCGGGGCGGGGGCGGGGGCGCCGGCCACACCTCGGGCGCCGCGAGCGCCGGCTCGGGCGGAGCCGCCCCGAGGCCGCGCGTGTCCCCGGCCCCGGCCCCGCCCCGCGCCGTCCAATGAGCGCCGGCGGCTGGAGGGGCTGTCCGCACGCCCGGGCGCAGCGCCACTCCGCGCCCCGGCCCTGACACCGCGCCTCGTGCTCGGCCGGCGCACCGTCGTGGGTTCCCGACTCTGCGACTCGCGCCTCTCGGCACCCTGCGCCCGGCTCCGGAGTCCACGTGACCCTGGGTGCGCTGCCGCCCGCGAGCCCCATGGCCACCCCGAGGGGGTGAGGCAGGAGCAGCCGGAGTAAGCCCAGACGGTGCCCTGTCCACGCCCCTCCGGGCTGCGCGGCGGGCGTCTCGGGGAGCTATGCTGAGGCCGGGAGGTGCGGAGCAAGCCCCGCAGCTCGCCCATCGGCGCGCCCGCGCCCCGCTCCCCGCGCCCGCGCCCAGACCCGCGGCCCCCGACGTTTCCCCCGCTTCGGCCCGCTTAGGTCTTGCCTGCCTGCTGCTACTGCTACTGCTGACTCTGCCTGCCCGCGTAGACACGTCCTGGTGGTGAGTGTGGCCCTCGGGGCTGGGCAGGCGAGGCGGGGGCGCAGAGAGGCTGGGGGCGCCGGTAGGGCTAGGGCTGCGCAGGGGACCAGGTTGTTGCTTGGACAGGCTAGAGGGGATCCGGGCAGGACTGTCACTGATGTCGCGGAGTGGCCGGTGAGGGGGTTCGGGGGACGAGGCGCCCAGTCTTACCCGCCTGGTGAGAAGGACGCCAGGTGGTTGAGGCTCTCTAAGCCCCCATATGCTGTGCCCTTTACTCCCCCTCAAGCCCGTAGGTAGGGCTGAAGTTACCTTAGGGTACACTCAAGGAACCAGCCGCCCTTCCGGGGTCTGCGGTGGCTGCTCAGCAGGGCCCTCGACCCACTAACCCCTCCGGGAGGTGGAGAAAAGGGGCAGCTGGCAAGGGCTTGCACGCCTCTGCTAGACTGCCCATATGTAACTGCGGGAAGGCTTTGGTGAGGCAGCAGCACCGAGCTCGAGGTTTAGAAGTGAAACTGAGGCAAAAACCACCCCATGAATCCCCACAATTAAAACAAACAAAACACTTGGGTTTGCACCGTCTGAGCATTTGTCTTCAGACTAGGCTTTGTGGAGGTCACTTGGAACTTTGATGTCTCCCTCCCTTTTCTTTTTTTCTCCAGACGACCCCATCTCCTGTCTCTCCCCTCCAAGAGCCAGAGGCTTCTGGAGTCCCCAAGTACTAAGAGACCCTCTCCTCAGATCTCTCGCAGGCCAGACTCCAGACACTTCACAGGAGGGCAGATGAGGCAAGAGGCATTAAAACCCACGCAATGGCTGGAAACGGTGGTGCACACCTTTAATCCTGGCTACCTGGGAAACTGAGGCAGGACGATCCCAAATTCCTAAGTTTAGGGAGACCCTGTCTCAAAGTGAAATAAAAAGGGCTGGGGGTGTAGTTCAGTGGAGGAGCATAGGCAAGGCCCTGTGTTCCATCCTGTGTGTATGTGTGTGTGGGTGGGGGGAATCCACTGATGTATGCTGTCTGTTCCTTTCAAAGTCCCCCACCCCGCCCCAGTTGCTCCCCAGCCCTCCTGCTCTCCCTCCTCCTCTACCTTGGGGAGGGGCAGGGCAAGGGGGGAGAGTTGGACTAAGATTATCTTCTCATCTTTCCCCTCTACCCCCCTCCATCAAACTGGCCTCTTGGACTGCGTTGGTGCCCCTTTCTACCATGCAGTGCCCCCCTTCCTTTTCTTACTTTGCTCCTCCTCCCTTGCAACCAACATCTACCCCCACCCCCACAAAGTGTGGTCTTTTCTCCTCTTGCACCCTGTGGCTTTTCTCCTCTTGACTTGGAATCTTGGCTGGAAGGGTGAGGGGTAGCTGGCTGAGGGGCCAGCTAGCTTGGGCTGCAGATTCCTATCATTTCAAGATGCGTCTCTCTCCATCCCCACCCCCTACCCCTGTTTTCCTGTTGAAGAAAAATCTCTCTTTTGGATCTTTTTTTTTTATCTCTGAAGTGTTGGGGAAAGCAAGGAGGGGGGTTCTGGATGGGGGAGCAGGCGGCCTATATCTTACATCTGGCTTGAAACATTCCTTTAGGAAAGGAAAGGGGAAGAAGGGAGACAGAAAAAAAAAGCCTTTCAACATTCCAAGTGAGATCAAAGTCACCCTTTACCTTCATGACTCAGTTCTGCTGGGGACTTGCATCTTCAGGGTCTCTGCTGAGAAAGCATGAGAGGACCCCATGAGTGACTGCTGCCTGTCTCTATCCAGAGGAGATGGCAGTTTGCTTTTAGGCTCTCTTGATTGCTTCTTACCAGTGTGGGACGTGTCTAGGTGACCAGTTGGTGTTTGGATGAGGAATTGTCACCCTGGTTACTTCAGCATCCTGGTAGTAAGTAGTTCCTTTAGGTACTGGGACCCAAGTGAGGTTCTTTTTAAGCCCACATTTCTTACCCTTGACTACTACTCCCCCTTTTCCTTTTTCCCTCCATTGCCCTCTCCCCACGTGGTTCATATTAAAGATTCTGGAAAAACTCCTAGATGGAAGAGTTGAGAAGGGAGACAGGTGACACAGAGGGGCTTAGGAGTCCCTGTGAAGTGGAGGACAGCAGCAACAAGGCCAGGGTGGGCAGTGAGTGCAGAGGTTGCTTCAGTCTTTTTGCCCCCCATCCGTCATAGCTGCAGGCTCACATGCCTGCCTCACCACTCTAGGGTATGTGGAAAGCTGGCTTCTGAAGGCAGATCAGGCCCCCAGTATGATTATCTCCCCCTGAGGAAAAACCCCCAGCAAGACTGATATCTGTAGAGCCCCTGGAAGAGATGGCTGCTGTTGACTCAGTGTGTGCCCATGTTCTTCCGGGGAGCAGCTAACAGTGGGATCTTCCTCATAGCCGACATTCTTCACCTTCCTCTCCAACCACTCCTTTCCCCTCTTTCTCTCCCCTTAACTAGGGGAAGAAATGGATGGTTTCTTCATAGTGCATGACAGACAGTAAGAAGTAGGGGACTCCTGTTATGTGCCTCCCTGTTCCTTTTTGCAGGGTTGGATGTAGGGAACACAAGAGCAGAACTGTGTTCATGGGCTCATAGAGAAACAGTGGCATTGTATTAGCATTACTGTTACCAACAAGAGTTGACATTTTTAATCTTGTATGTGTGTCACAGTACTGGGAATTGAGCCCAGGGGCATTCTACCTCTGAGCTATACCCCCAGCCCTAATTTTTTTTTTAAATTTGAAATGGATTCTAAGTTGTTCAGAGCCTTAAGTTGCTGAGGCTGGCCTTGAGTCTGAAATCCTCCTGTCTCAGCCTCCCAAGTACTGGGGTTACAGGTGTGCACCACTGCACCCAGCTAGCAGTTGACATGAGCCCTTACTAGGGTCTAGGTACTACAGCCAAACACATTATTAGCATATTCTTTAATTCCCAGAATAACCTAGTGAAGTAGGTACTATCATCCCCATTTTACAAATGAGAAAATGAGGGAGAAGAGAGGAGTGGTAAGAAACTTGCTCAAACCAGGCATGGTGGTACAGGAGGCTGAAGCAGGAGGTACACAGGTTAGAGGTCAGCCTGGGTGACTTAAAAAGACGATGTCTCTAAGTAAAATGAGCTGGGAGTGTACCTCAGTGGTGGTGTACTTGCCTCAAACATGTGAGGCCCTGGGTTCAATCCCCAGTACCTCCTAAAAGGAAACACACACACACACACACACACACACACACACACACACACACACCTTGCTCAATTTTACAACAGTTTTGGAGCCAGATTGGTCTAAGAAAATAGTGTGTGCCTCTTATCCCTGCAATACAAATGAACTTGGATTTTGGAGCCAGATGGCCTTCATTCATCCTGGTTTTCCTCTAACTAGCCTTGACGGACATAGTGGCATAATCTTACTTAAAATTTCTTTTTTCTTTTTTTTTTGTGGTACTGGGGATTGAACTCAGGGGCATTCTACCTTTGAGCTACATCCCTAGCCCTATTTTTTTATTCTTTATTTTGAAACAGGGTCTCACTAAGTTGCAGAGGGCCTCACTAAGTTGCTGAGGCTGGCCGCGAACCCGGATCCTCCTGTCTCAGCCTCCCAAGTACTGGGATTACAAGCGTGCGCCACCACGCCGGGCTCACTTAAAATTTCTGAGCCTCAGTTTCTTCATCTGTAAAATGGATCTCTTGTGTTTCCCTCTTTCTCTGGATTGTGTGTGTGTGTGTGTGTGTGTGTGTGTGTGTGTGTATGCAGAAAAATGTTTTGTGAATTTTATGAATGTTTTGGAGTACTAGGAGTAGATTTGGGGGCTGGAGATGTGGCTTAGAGGTAGAGTGATTTCCTAGCATCATGTGTGAAGTCTTGGGTTCAATCCCCATCACCACCACCACCACCACCACCAAAAAAAAAAAAAAAAAAAAAGAAAAGAAAAGAAAAAAGAAAAAAGGGAGTAAATTCGGAGAGGTGAATAGTTTTATTTCCATGTCCAAAGTCCTATATGTGCCGTGCTGAGCCATGTATACTAGGGGATGTACACAAAAGGAGGGGGAAGAAAAGAGGATCCCTGGCCTTGTTAAAATGACACAAACAGCTGGGTGCAGTGCTGCATGCCTGTGATCCCAGTTTGGAAGGCTGAGATAGGAGGATCGCAAGTTCAAGCCTAGCCTCAGCAACTTAGCGAGACCCTCAGCAAGTTAGTGAGACCCTGTTTCCAAATAAAAAATAAAATAGGGCTGGGTGTGGTGGCGCACGCTTGTAATCCCGGTACTTTGGGAGGCGGAGACTGGAGGATCCGGGTTCGCAGCCAGCCTCAGCTCGCTCTCTCTCTCTCTCTCTCTACTTAGTGAGGCCCTCTGCAACCTCGTGAGACCCGGTTTCAAAATAAAGTATAAAAAATAGGGCTGGGGGTGTAGCGTGGAGGTAGAACGCCCCTGGGTTCAATCCCCGGTACCGCAAAAAAATAAAATAAAATAAAATAAAATAAAATAAAATAGGGCTGGGGGTGTATCTCAGAGGTAGAATGTCCCTGGGTTCAATCCCCAGTATCAAAAATAAATAAATAAATAAATAAATAAATAAATAAATGAATAAATAAATGAATAAATAAAATAAAGAAAAGGCTACAAACATAAAACATCTACAGATAGACTGGTAATGTTGATAAGGAGTAAAACTGTAACTAAAAAGTTTATGGCTGGCTAGGGGGAGATGGAAGCGGGACAAATCAGAGCAATTATGTGTTTATTCATCAAATAGCTATTGAGTACCTACGACATGCCAGACACTGTTCTTAGTACTGGGGATATGGAAGTGAGAAAAAGGGCTAGGGGTGTGGCTTGGTGGAAGAGTGCTTGCTAGCATGTATTAGGTTCTGGGTTCCTTCCCTAGCACCCCCTTCCCTATCCCAAAGGGAAAAAAAAGATAAAAATAAGAGACAGAAATCCCTGCCTTCATGGGACAATGTATCTGAGTCAGCTTAGGATCTCGGTGAAGTGCAGATTCTGATTGAGTAGGCCTGGTGTTAAGGGTGAGGTTCTGCATTTCTAACAGATCCCCAGATGCAGATACTGCTTTTCTTACTTTGAGTAAGGGTCTAGAGTAGGGATGAGTCACTTTGTCAAAGGAAGGAATGTGAATTGGTCAGAAGCAGGTGAAGACACAGCATCTTGGTATAGGAAACTGGAAGGAAATGAAGGGACTAACTTCCGAAAGGGAGGACCAAACTGGAGAGTCACTGGCATCTGGCACCTTCTCCCAGACCATGAGCTGGGGGATGCTTCAAACATCTTTGTGCACCTAACAGCTGAACTCAGTGCTTGGCACATGGTAGGTATTTTGCAAGCATGTGGTGAATTGAGAGGGAGATGGTCTCAGGCTCAGCATTACTGGAGCCCTCCTCATTGACTGTAAGGGGCCAAATCCTGGAAAGCAGGCATACACCATGCTCTGCAAAGTCTTGGAAGAGTTCCTTAGTGGGGTAAGCATGGTAGTAGGAAAACTTAGTTATCTTACCATTGTAAATACTGAACAGATGTTCCCACGCTTATTGAGGATGTAATAAGAAGGACCTATGTGGGCTGCAGCAAAATGGATTTAAGTCAGACCACAGGAAGGCTTTTTTGCCAGGGTTTGGCCTGCCCCACTCCAGACTGTCTCATGAGGGCTGGATTACTGGTCTCCCATTGCCATCCAGCCCCCATCCTCTAAGCCTCAGAAAACACACACACACACACACACACACACACACACACACACACACACACACCGCCTAGAGCAGTATTGGGGGTTGAACTGGGAAAGCAGAATGGTGGTGAGACAGGGACAAGCTCCAACTCCAACGTCTTGAATCTCCAAACAAAGCACCAGGGCAAGTGGGTGTAACTCCAGGCTGTGCGTCAGGCGGCCCTTTCCGGCCTGGCCCAGCCTGGGCTGTTTATTTTGTTTGTTCCTGGAAGCTGCTGCCCTGATGGACAGTGCTGGGGACACTGATTCCATGGGATTTGTTAGCGGAGGGCCAGCCCTCTCACCCCTCCCTTGGGACAGATGGGGCCCATCAGCTCTGCTGAGTTCCCGAAGAGGCAAGCATCAGCCCTCCTAGTGTTTGTTTGAGTGGGTGTCACCACTGGTGATCCAGTCTGTGGGTGAGGGCTGGCTGTGGGAATGCATGGGGGGAGGGGACACAGGGCCCAAGACAGTTAGCTGTTCCCTTCCCCCACCTGCTGCCTTTCCTTCTCCTCACCCACTTCTAGGCCCATGTTGAGGCTGTTCCCAAACCACTGGCTCATTCACGGCTCAGACCAAAGCTTTTCTGTCTGCAGCAGCAACCGCTTTCCACAGCCCCCAGCAGTTCAGAAAAGCGGAGAGACTGCCCCGCAAATCAAGGAAGGTGCCGTGGGGTTGGGGAGACAGAAAGGAGTGAGAAGCAGAGCTGGGTTGTTGAGCTGGAGGAAGTAGGTGAATGGGTCTGATATCTTTTGGAGGCCTCTTGGGGAGAGAGGGTAATATACTCCTGTTTTCTCTATAAAATGCTCTTCCTAGGGCTTGTGGTGAAGTCCAAGGAAAAGAGTGTTTGAAAGAAGAGAAAATATTGCCTTGAGCTGGGTGTGGTGGTGCACGCCTGTAATCCCAGTACTGAGAGGCTGAGATAGGAGGATCACAGGTTCTCAGCCAGTCTCAAGAACTTAGTGAGGCCTCTGCAACTTAGTGAGACCCTGTTTCAAAAATTAAAAATAGGACTAGGGGTGTAGCTCAGAGGTAGAATGACCCTGGGTTCAATCCCTACTAACACACACACACACACACACACACACACACACACACACACACACAAATTGCCTTGAGAAATTGGAGAACGGCTCTAGCAACCCACCTATCCTTTAGTGGCCCATCTCACTTGATCTTGTACTTGTTCATATTGGGCAGATGGGACTGGAGTACTTTATCTTGGCTTTTGGCTTCCCACAGCAAACAGCCCTCTGCCCATACCCACTTTAGCTAAGGTCCATCGAGGTCACTGTGCCTTAGGAGGTGGAGAGTGATTTTAAAAGCTTCATTAGTCCGGGCGTGGTGGCGCATGCCTGTACTTGGGAGGCTGAGACAGGAGGATCGCAGGTTTGCAGCCAGCCTCAGCTACTTGGTGAGGCCCTCTGCAACTTAGTGAGACCCTGTTTCAAAATAAAAAGAATAAAATAGGGCTAGAGTGTATCTCAGAGGTAGAATGCCCCTGGGTTCCATCCCTAGTACCACAAAAAAAAAAAAGCTTCATTAGTTAAGAAAGGCGCTAGGAGTTGGGCATGGTGGCATTCACCTGTAATCCCAGTACTTGGCAGGCTGAGATAGGAGGATCACAGGTTTGAGGAGAGCCTCAGCAATTTAGCAAGATCCTGTTTCAAAACAAAAAATAAAAAAGGGCTGGGGTATAGCCTGGAGATAGAATGCCCCTGGGTTTAATCCCTAGTATCCCCTTCCAAAAAAAAAAAAAAAAAAAAGAAAGAAAGAAAGAAAAGGCCCTGGGACCGGGCATGGTGGTAATGGCCTATAATCCCAGTATATACTCCCATTACTTTTGGGAGGCTTAGACAGGACGATCCCAGGTTCAAGGCCAGCCTCGGCAATTTAGTGAGATCCTCAGCAACTGTTTCCAAATAAAAAATAAAAAGGGCTGGGGTATAGCAGCTCAGAGGTAGAATGCCCCTGGGTTCAACTCCCCAGTACCAAAAAAAAAAGGGGGCCCTGGGGCCTGGAAATAAAGCAAATAGGCACGAAAAGGGGGGTGTCTTTTCCTTAGGATTGGGAATGAGGATTTTTCAGCTACTTGAGTCTAACTAGAGTGTAAACATTACTCAGACTTGTCCACTATGTCTCTTCCTGCCTGCCCCTCCCTGTCTCCATCCCCCTGCCACCAATTCCTGTCTTCATGGACCAACCACTCAGGATGGGCCTCTTACATGTGGGTGTAAGAGTGTTGTCTCAGACCCTCATTTTGTTAGTTTATTTTTCTGTGAGGATCTTAATGTTTATTAAATAAACAGGCAGTGGGTTTGTGTGACATGCCCACAGCTTCTGTGTATATGACACATGCCTGGCCTATGTTCTGGGAGTGTGTGTCACTTTGGCCTTTGGCTGGGGAACTGGTAATGGTGGGAGACCACTCAATTACTCTTTCTGCAACTGTGTAACTATTTCTCCAGAGCTTGTGGGGAATGGTTCTACCCATCAGCCTCAGCGAATGTGGCTTGGGGGAAGGGGAAGGAATTTCTCTAAGGTCTAGATACCAAACATCCCTTCTCCTTACCCTCCTCCTAATGTAGAAAAAGGGCTGGATGCTCTGACCGGGCCATCTCCACCTTACAGGTACATCGGGGCACTAGGGGCCCGAGTGATCTGTGACAATATCCCTGGTTTGGTGAGCCGGCAGCGGCAGCTGTGCCAGCGTTACCCAGACATCATGCGCTCGGTGGGCGAGGGGGCCCGAGAATGGATCCGAGAGTGTCAGCACCAGTTCCGCCATCACCGCTGGAACTGCACCACGCTGGACCGGGACCACACGGTCTTTGGCCGTGTCATGCTCAGAAGTAGGGGCCTCTTCTGTCCTGCTCCAGCTTCTCCCCTTTCTGTGCTTGGGGAAGGGCGAGTGGGAAGGGTAGGCATGATGCCTTCGCCCTTCTCCCACATAGGACTTCATGATTAGAGTGACAACTGTGGCAAGAGCCCAGGAGATAGCTGGGAGCAGATCCTTAGTACCTTCAATTTGTAGGCAGGGGCCCCTCTAAATCCCTGTGCTTTGGGATGATGGGACAAAGGTAAAGCATGCCCTAGCATCTCCACCTTCCCCCCTCATTTTCTCTGTCCTCTGGTTCCCCAGCCTGAGGGGGCTCCCAAGCATTGTAAGGCTGAGGACTAGCAATAGCGCCTCTGGTTCTTACCACTACCACCATCACTGCCATCGCCCTAACACTCCCAACACTACAGTAATGGGAACAAAAGATAAACAGAAAGGTGATATGTAAATATTTGGAGAGTCAGTGGCTTGGCCCCAGCTCAGCAAAAATCTAAGCAGAGCTAGAGAGTGAAGTAGGAGAAAGGGAATGAGATGGGAACCTGGAGGTGTCAGGGGTGTAGGTGATGATTCATCAGTCCCCGAAATTAGGGAAGAGAGGAGAACAGAGAGGGGAATGTAGCAGTCTCTCTAAGCAGGCTGTACCCCCAGCTGGGGTCTGCACTGTAGGGGAACTGTCCAGCACAGTGGGCCTGAAAAGCCTGGAGTGTGGACCTAGGCAGGCTTAGCTGCACCAGTGCTGGCACTCAGTGGGAGGCGATGATTCACCATGAGACTTTCCAGTGGAACGACCCAAGAAAGTTGGAAGGAAACAAGAGTATAGGTCAGCTCGAGAGGTCAGATGTACAATGAAGTGGATAGAGACTAGTGAGGGCTGAGGGAAGAGCTTGGATACTCTGGGGAATACTCTTGGAAAGGAGGGACACCTTGAATAAGGGGATGGCTCTGGGAAAGAAGAGGAGAGAAGAGGTTTCTGAGTCTGTGTGGGCTGAGGAAGGGGACAGACATGGACCTCTTTCCTGAAATACACCTCTCTCTTTCTCTAGGTAGCCGGGAGGCAGCATTTGTATATGCCATCTCATCAGCAGGGGTGGTCCACGCTATCACCCGTGCCTGTAGCCAGGGTGAGCTGAGTGTATGCAGCTGTGACCCATATACCCGTGGTCGACACCATGACCAACGTGGAGACTTTGACTGGGGTGGCTGCAGCGACAACATCCACTATGGTGTCCGCTTTGCCAAGGCCTTTGTGGATGCCAAGGAGAAGAGGCTTAAGGATGCCCGGGCCCTCATGAACTTACATAACAACCGCTGTGGCCGCACGGTCAGTACTCATGTCTGTTATGTGCATTCATATTTGCTGGGGGTGACCAGTTTGTGTGACCATAGACCAAAGGTGACGGTTGAAGAGCCAAAGGTTTCTGGATCACTTCCCAAACCCCAACATCGTGGACAGGATGCAAGGGAGCTTGGGGATGCCTAGATTCAAGCTGGTTTCCACATAGGTATAAAGTAGGAAAAGGCGGGGAAAAGAAGTTAACTTTTTAAAGATGAAAAGAACTGCCTTCATAAACACTGAGAGAATAAGAGTTTGTTCTAGTATTATTGATCACTGATATTTGAGCACCTTCTGTATACTGTGCTGGAAAACGACACACTACAAAAGCAGAAGGCATGGTGCTTAGCACTCTAAACGTGTGAAAACCAAGGCTTGTGCAAGCGCACTATAATCATAAACAGAATTCTATAGCTCAATGGCCCAACAGGCTGCCATGACAAGCAAAGCACTGTTGGTCCAGGAAGATTTCCTAGAAGGGGAGTTTCTTTGACTTGATCAGGAAGAATGGGTGGGGTCTGATGTGGGAGAGTACCACCAAGGGCTCAACCAGACAGCCAGGACCAACAGATCTCAGAGCACTCGTGCTTTTGCCTCTAGTGATGACTAAGGAGTGCCCTGACCAGTGCCTCTCCCTTACCTGCCTCCTCCCCTCTCCCTCCTGCAGGCCGTGCGGCGATTTCTGAAGCTGGAGTGTAAGTGCCATGGCGTGAGTGGCTCCTGTACTCTGCGCACCTGCTGGCGTGCACTCTCAGACTTCCGCCGCACAGGTGATTACCTGCGGCGGCGCTATGATGGGGCTGTGCAGGTGACAGCCACCCAGGATGGTGCCAACTTCACAGCAGCCCGCCAAGGTTATCGCCGCGCCACCCGGACTGATCTTGTCTACTTTGACAACTCCCCAGATTATTGTGTCTTGGACAAGGCTGCAGGTGAGTAGGAAAGTAGGCAGAGACATGGAGCCCCAGTTCTCAGGGAAGGCACCACTAGTTGCTCATGTTGTGTTCAGTTGCAGGAGTTAGGGAAGGAGTGCTATGGGAAGACTCAGTCTCCTCCCCACATTAGAACACAGTCATGAGATTGGTGCCTCAGTCCACCAAGCCCCCTGCTGCCCACGTGGAGAGGAGGTCACACAGCTAGCTCCTTGAGGCCTGACGTCATGTATCACTCCCTTACATTCCCAGCATCTGGGATGCAGTAGGAACAACTCAGATGATGTTTAAATGAGTCACCTGTTTTCAATTCAGAGCAATGTATGGGCTAAACAGAAGTATAAAATATAGCACTAAGCCATTGACTCTTTACAATCTAGCTAAAAGAACGAGACTGAGCTATCATGTGGCTCAGAGATAGAGCACTTGCCTAGCATGCATAAGGCCCTGGGTTCCATCCCCAGCACTGAAGAAGAAAAACAAATAAGGAAAGGAGAGGTAATGGGTAAGCAACTGCAACAACAAAGAGAGATGACTGGCAAAATCAAGAAAAGTTTATTTGAAAATGTGGAATTTAAGCTGCTCCTTGAAGGGTGAAGATTATCTGGATAGCAACAGAGAAGAATAGATATATATGCTTTAAACACAAGCAGAGTGGTAGGTGGGAGCACATACCCTGCTCCAGGGACAGAGTAGATCAATCTGAGTAGAGGTTTCTGGAAGGGAGACTCAAGCTGGAAAGATAGGTTGGGATCAGACAATGAATGATCTTGAAATGCTTTATCCAGCCATCTAAGATTTTAAAATGGAGTCAGGGAAGCAAGGAAAAGGAGATCCCTAACCAAAGGCAGGTGAAGCAGCAAATGGTTAACAGCAAGCAGAAAATAGTTGTTTTTTGATTTGTTCTAGGTATTGAACCAGGGGCATTATACCTCTGAGCTATACCCCCAGCCCTTATTTTTTGTTTTGAAACAGGGTCTCACTAGGTTGCTGAGAGTCTCACTGAGTTACTGAGGCTGGTCTCAAATCTGTGATCCTCTGGTCTCAGCCTCCCAAGTACTGGGATTACAGGCATGTGCCACCATGCTTTGTAGTAGAATTCTTGGGAATAGGGTATTTCCCCAAGAGAGTGGAAGTTACCATCCTGACTCATAATTTCTGGTTCAGATAGGTTAAAATAGTAGCAACACACAGTGCAATAGAGTTGCTTCCCTTCTGGTTACTGTCATGAGACTCCCTTCAGGACTTCAGTAAGGTGGAGCCAAAACCTCAGCTATGTTCGTACTGTTTTCATTCATCACTGTCATTCCTGGAAAGTCAAGTGGCTCAGAGCAAAACTGCACAGAAATAGGGTAGAGCTCTACCCAGGTAGCAGAGAAAGTATGTGTTCTTTGTAGGGTGCTAGAAGAAAGGAGGTGGGAAGCCACTGTTGACTCCTCTAGTAATTTTCTGTCACTAGGTATGATGTTTTTCACATAGCCTAATACAGAGGATTAGTCTCCGGATGCCTGGGAATAATTCCATAACATCCAAAGTGTATGCCTTTTTTTTTTTCAGTAATAGGGATTGAACACAGGGGTGCTCTACCACTGAGCTATATCCCTATCCCTTTTTATTTTGAGACAGGGTCTGGCCAAGTTGCCCAGGCTGGCGTCAAACATGCACTCCTCCTGCCTTGGCTTCCCAGGTGTAAGCATATTTACCATACCTAAAATGTACCTTTGAAGAAGGATCTTTGGAGTTAGGAGGGAGGATGAGTCATATGTGTGTTAATTTTTCTCAGAGGCATAAAATTAGATCTCATAAAACCCCAAGTGGGTCCTGGAATTCAAAGGATGCAAATCATCCCAGGAGTATGGAGTCAGGTATTCCCTCCACAGCAGTATTGTCCAACTGAACTTTTTGTGATGACATAGTGTTCTCAGAGCTGTGTTTTCCAGTACAGTAGCAACTAGCCACATGTGAATTTTGAATACCTGAAATACAGTAGTCCCCCCTCTCAGTGGAGGATACGTTCCAAGATCTCCAGTGAATGTTTGAAACTGCAGATAGTACCAAACCCTGTATATACTATATTTTCTCTTATACATACATACCTATGATAAAGCTTAATTTCTAAATTAGGTATAGTAAGATATTAACAACAATAATTAATAATAATATAGGACATTTTTGAGGTACTGGGGATTGAACCCAGGGGTGTTCTACCTCTGAGCTATACCCCCAGCCCAATTTTTTATTCTTTGTTTTGAAGCAGGATCTCACTAGGTTGCGGAAGGCCTCACAAGTTGCTGAGGCTGGCCGTGAACCCGGATCCTCCTGTGTCAGCCTCCCAAGTACTGGGATTACAAGCATGCGCCACCACACCCAGCTGGACTTTTTTTTTTGGTGGTACTAGGGATCTAGTCCAGGGTGTTGCACATGCTAGACAATCACTACCACTGGGATATACCCCCAGCCCCAAATAGAATAATCTTAATAATATAATGTAATAAAAATTTAAAACTTATGAATTGCTTATTTCTGGAATTTTCCATTTAACATTTTTGGACGACAGCTGACCAAGGGTAGCTGAAACCACAGTAAGTGAAACCACAGTTAAGGGGGACTGCTGTATATCTAGTATGACTAAGAAACTACATTTTTTAGCTTAATTAATTTTAATTAATTTCAAATTGAAAGACTACAAGTAGATAGTAGATAGTACATGGGACAGCACAGCTCCAGAGTGTACAAGTTTTTGGTGCCCAAGAAAAGGACTTAAGACTCAGCTGTAGGGCTGGGAAGTAGATCAGTGGCAAGCGCTCGCCTTACATGCGCAATGCTGTAGGTTCCATCTCCAGCGCCAAAAAAAAAAAAAAAGACCCAGTCCTGGGAGTTATGGGAATAACATATATATAAAAAATACTATATGTGTGTGTATGTATAATATGTGTGTGTGTGTGTGTGTGTGTATAATAACATTTATATATGACCTAATCAGCCCCAACTCTAGTTAGTCTCCTAACATTTTGGATTGTATACTCCTATTGTTAAAAAGAAAATTGAGCATGTACCTCCACTGTTGTTCCACTATACACTATGTATGTATATAGGAGGCCCTAAAATAGGGATTTTAAACTGAATGACAAATACAGAAGTTCTAACATTTTCCCCCCATGTTACAGTGGACTTTGCAGACTAGTACTATTGAAATTAGTTAATCCACTCTTTCTTGAATTTCTAGGCTAGTCACTTTCCCATCTCTAGGTCTTTGTTAATAAGGGAAAGGGTTGGAGTAGGTACTCTTTAGGTTCTAACCCATCTAAAATTCTGATTTTTATCTGTTGATAGGATCTCTGTTTTTGAAATCTGTCAGAATAAGGTACTGAGCATTCCCTATGCAGGGGAAGACATCATCCCTACCCTTTAAAAGTTCCTGCTATCAGGGGACCATGCAAAGGACATTCCTTAGGAACTCCTTGTGATACACCTCCAGCCAGTCTTGCTAATCAGTTCACCACCTCAGTTGGACAGAGATTATATATAATATAACAAACCACCAAGATGTTATGTCCATTTTCACATGAGAAAACTAAGGCCCAGAGACATTAATTGACTTGCTAAATCACACAGCTAAGAAGTAGCAGTACTGGGATTTGAACCCAGACAGTCTGATGTCAGGGCCTATGCTTTTAGTGGACATGCTATACTTCTTCTCTGTATAATACAACTTAAATAAAATACAAACTAAGGATCAAAATACTACAAATTGTAGCAGGATTAGAGTTGTGGTAAGACTTCTCAGAAGTATAAATCATAGGCTAAGTTTTTATTATTGTTTTACTTTTTTTTTCTTTTTGGTACTAGGGATGGAACCCAGGGGTACTTTATCAATGAGCTACATCCCAGTCCTTTTTATTTTTTATTTTGAGACAGGATCTTGCTAAATTGTCAAGGCTGGCCTTGAACTTTGCAAGCTTGTAATCCTCCTGCCTCAGCCTTCCAAATAGCTGTGATTACAAGTACGTACCACTGTTTATTATGGAAAATTTTGAACATAAAATTTAGAAAACCCTCATCCAGATTTAACAATTATGAACATTTTAAGGTTAGATTTTGAGAGGTTTTGGAAATATGTGTTGGTAGGGAGGGTATTACAGGTGAAATAATGGCTTTTATGGAGCCTTGCCGGTGGAAGAAATACTCCTGGTGCAGAGGGCAATGAAGAAATGATCATTTTGGCTATTGGTGTATCTTCAGAACAAGAGATTCTTTATGGCTTCCTCCTGGGATGTGGGTAAGGATATCCAGAACAGCTGGAGTAAGAGGTAACTTGGTTCTCACTCCCTCTCTTCCCAACCCAGGTTCCCTAGGCACTGCAGGCCGTGTCTGCAGCAAGACATCTAAAGGAACAGATGGTTGTGAAATTATGTGCTGCGGTCGAGGGTACGACACAACTCGAGTCACCCGTGTCACTCAGTGTGAGTGCAAATTCCACTGGTGCTGCGCTGTGCGGTGCAAGGAATGCAGAAACACTGTGGACGTCCATACTTGCAAGGCCCCCAAGAAGGCAGAGTGGCTGGACCAGACCTGAACTCAGATACCTCACTCATCCCTCTACTTCAAGCCTCCCAACTCAAAAGCACAAGATCTTTGCATGCACACCTTCCTCCACCCTCAACTCTGGGCTGCTACAGCTTCTATTTAAGGACTTGGAGAGTAACCCAGAGGGACCATGGTGTCCTGGCTGGTTCCTTAGCCCTGGGAAGGAGTTGATAGGGGATATAAGAAACCGAGTGACTCCCTGATTTCCCCTCTGGAGGTTTGAAGGGATAGTAGAAAAGATATGGGGTCTTCAGGGTGATTTGAGTTGCACTAAAGTACCTGGTAAAGGCTCTTTTTCCTTTCCCTTGCACTGGTTCCTAATACTTCTTAGGTGTGCAAGAGGAAGGTACCTGGAGACAGCTTCCTTGGATTCTACCCTGCTGAGGGTGGATAGGACAGAGGATACTACATGTCCCTTTCCTGGGGACAGTCTGATCAGATTGCCTGCTGCCTCAGGAGACATTCTTAGGTTACAGCATCTACTATCAAGAGCCTAAGATTGCTAGACAGAGTTAGCCATAGTGGATAAGGTTCCATTCACGTGCTCACATGTTTATAAACTACTGTGTTTTATAGAGGGGAAATCATATAACTATACAAACATATTTTCTCTCTCTTTTTCCACCTGTCTCAGATGGCACTTCTTCTTTGGCTCACTTGCTGATTATTCAACTGGAGGTGCCATGCAGTGGTTCCCATGCCTAAGAGACCACAGAACACCATAGAGCAGTACTGAGAGAGTAATATAGCAAGTCTGTCTAGACCTTGGGATTTTCCCCCCATGCATTATTCTGGTGGTTAGCTAGATTTGGGAACCACTAAGTAAAAGATAGATAACTCATAGAGGGTGGGAGAGGGTAAGGGGGCCTGAGCTCAAGGGCCACATGAGGCCTCAGTGTATACTGGGAAGGTTTTGGTAATTTTTTTTTTTTGAGACAGGGTCTTACTATGTTGCCTAGGCTGGCCTCAACCTCATGATCTCCCTGCCTTGGCCTGCCGAGTAGTTGGGATTACAGGCATGTGCTGCTATGCCCAACTTGGTTTTAGTAATTCTTTAGGAGAGGATCCTAACTATTGAAGCTAGGAGTAGGAGCCAGGGGCCACATAGAGACAGAGAGCTGGGGCTTGGGGCCAAAGTGTTGAATGGCTTAGAAGGCAGCAGCCTTCCTCCCATTTACTCAACAAATCTCTACTTAGTGACTCTCCAAGTCCTGGTGATTATTACTATTCACTCCACATTTGGCTTAAGTAGGGCAGGTTGCTTCTGTGCTACTGCCCATTGCCTAACTAGTAGTGGAGTCTCTAGAGATAGCAGGTTGAGTAAGTTGGAGGGTAGGACATAGAGTCCCCAAAACCTTGATGTTCTAGTTTTATGTGACTTGGACAGTGGTTATCTGTTGTCTATTGATACTTTAAAACAGCATAGTAGTATAGAGCATTGTAGTAGTAGTGTAGAAAATACACAGACCTGGGTTAAAATCACAGCTGAGTCACTTAATGTTTTTGATATTTTCAGCAAGATTCCTAAATTCTCCAAGCCCCTGTTTTCTCATCTGTAAAATTACAGGGTACTTATCTATCTCAGATATTGAGGTTTAATTATGCCCCAAACTCCAGCCAACAGATACTCTTTACCAAAGCCCATGACTGATCAAGCCCATCATAATTTCTCTAGGAACTTCCAATTTAGGACTGTATGATCTTGAGAGCAGGCTGTAGATGAAGGGGCCTTCACAAGGAATTCTGGATATTGGTTCCTTTTCCTTCCCCAAGTTCTTCTCCAGTATCCCTTAGCATCCTCATTTGTTTGTGGAGCAACTTCACTCTGCACAGGGAGTTGGGGGAGCCACCGTTTGGGGCCATGGGAGGGTGAGAGAGATTTACTTGATAAGACTAATATTTGTGAACCTGCTGAGACCTGTGTAGGAGAGTTTAGGGTGGCTTTTCTTTGGGTGAGGGGTTTACTCTAATTTCAAGTACATTAACTTGAGTTCATGAGTTCATCAGGGCCCTTGTGGTCTGTGATGAGAAGATGCCTGTGGAGAAATGGGACTGAGTGAGTCAGGCCAAGGGAATGTCTTCCTTACAGAGTAGAGTCAACTGGATAACTAATGATCCAATGGTGGGATTAGGGAGGAGGAGTTGGGGTAGGGAGAAGAACTTCTGACATCTTGGGCTGGGATTAAGAGATGGAAGGATTTGATGGTAGTGGGGAGCTAAGGGATGTCATGGTTGGTCTGAACTCAAGAACAGTACTGAAGGCTGAGACAGGAAGATTGTGGGTTCGCGGCCAGCCTCAGCAACTTAGGCCCTCCACAACTTAGTGAGACCCTTTTTCAAAATAAAATAGGGCTGGGGATAGAGCTCAGAGGTAGAATGCCTCTGGGTTCAATTCCCAGCACCACACACACACACACGTGTTGAATGAATTTATAAAGACAGCCTTGTATACCAGACTGTTTGCAAGAGCCTCAGGTCCCAGCCAAGAATATTCTTACAGGCTACCACATCAACAATGGCATAGGCCTTCCAATGGGAAGTCAGTCTGAGTTAAATCTACCTATGCCCTGTCATCTAATCTTTGACTTTTGGTTCTCACTTTGTGGAAGGAAGTGGACCGACCTCTTCTAGCATCTTATACTATATGCTTTTTCCTGGGCTCCAAATTCTAGCTCATAAGAATGGATTTTTGCAATTTCCTACAGTAATTGGCTAAAAGAGTAAGCTGTCCAGAGTGAGAAGTTTAAAAAGTGAGGTGGATAAGTGAGAGAATAGATGTCTATTTAAGCCCCAATACAGAAGCTGTGTGGCCCCAAGAATGATGGCCAAGCAATTAATTTTTCCTCTTAGTCCTTAGCTTGCCTCTGCATTCCAGTTGGCTTTAGACAATTGGCGTTTATTCTGCACTATACAAACAGAAACTAGTTTATTTGGACCAAGAAACAAAATGAGAACTTTATTTGGTGTAGTTAGGGCTCCATTTTTGCTGCTACCTCCCCCTCTGTCTCTAATCGCCCCCTCTGCCATCCCTCCTCTATCTGATAGCAGTCTTTCCCTCCCATTAGCAGTGTCTTAACCTCTCTCCTTTCTTCCACTCCTTGTTGGTCCTCATTTCTTTTAACTTTCGATAAATATTTAGGTCTAATGCATTGTGGTAAGTGCTATCTGGATAAAGTTAAAGTACAAGATACTATCTCTATCCTTTAAGGATCATTTTAGAGAAGGCACGTGACTGAAGTACCTCAGCTGCACATCCTGTAGCCAGTTTCTCTTAAGTAAAAGTGAGACTGTCAGCTTTAATCCAGCCCTGCAGATAAGAGCTGATTGTTATTGTTATTAGCCCAAATAATGGCATTAATCCACACTCTTAATGTTAGAAAAATGAAATCGGGGACTTCAGATTAATTAAAGAATCAAAAAATGCCCTGAAGGTCTGTCTGCAAAACAGTTTGTCACTCTAACTTAGGAATATCCACGACCTCATTTCTGTTCCTCCCCATTGCAGAGAGTGTCTCTTCTCCTTTCACATCCCTTATTAAGAGCACCGACCACTATGTTCTTTGCCAAATTCTCAGACCCACTAAGGACATGAGTTTCTACATACTTAACAGAAGACAGATAATCAGGATTATTTTTTCTTTAGCCTTTCTGAGGTTTTTATTTAAATGCTTTCAGTGGTCATAGGGCAGAATCCCAAGTTAGCTGGGGAAAAGGGAAGACACTAGGGAGAGTATGTTTCTCATCCCAGGAAAGCATTCAGCCTAACTCCTACAGCCAAATTACAGCACCAGAGAACAATGCCATGCATTCCTGGGCAGGTCGGTGGGACCCTGGGCGCCTGGGCCTTGTGGAGAGAGGTGCCAGACACAGAGCTCTCCGTAAGCAATCCTGCAGAGCCGCCCCCTGGGTGCAGAAATGAAATACGGGAGAGCTTCACATTACACAGAGACCTGTAGCTCACACCTGGTTATTGATGGCCTTGGTGGAGGCCTCTGCCCCCACCCTCCACTTGGGAACTGCCTACTGCTATGGGGGGTTGGGCATCTTTGAAGCAATGTTGTAAAATAAAAAAGAGATGCTTCCTTTACACTCTTTGCCCTGTCAGTCTGAGCACATAACTTCTCTCAGGTTGCATAAGAGTTGTAGTCATCTGCTCTCCCCAACAATAAAAAAAAACAATTCAGTTTCCAACAAATCCTTCAAAAAGTCCAGCCATAACCAAGGAATATTACAAAGTTCCATTAACAACATGCAGACAACTGTTTGGTTTGAGAACTGGTATCCCCTGGGAGATGACTGGAGAAGGATGGAAAGGGCATGAAGAGAAGAGACCGAGGGTAGAGGATTACCACCTATGCAGAGTGGTACAACTTCTCAAGGCTGGTTCATGCTGGACAGTATGAGCTATGAGTCCGTGTGCTCTGAATGACGGGGTGGTTTCCTATGACTGCATGTGGCATATAGAATTGCTGAGCCTGCTGCTTATGACCCGTTGTTTTAAACGCTTGGCTTAGTAAACGGGATAGCTTTAGATTCCAGGGATGATCTCTGTAAGAGGCACTGGAAGAGACCAAGCAGTGACTTCACTAGGGTAAATATACCACAGTTGGTGCAGTGAACTAAGCTTTCCTGGAGCTGTTTTTTTCTTTTTGGGTGATTGACAGGTTTCAAGCAATAGCCAGTAGGATGTCAGTAATATACGTAACCCTAAAGGTAAAAGGGATAGGAGAGAGTTTATAAGCTCATCTACTCACTTCCCATTCATGGCCTAAATTATCTCTGAGCATCTCTGTGGCTCTTCCTCATTTACCTAAGATGTTTTAGTTACTCAGGATTTGAGAACACAAGGTAAGCATTTTCCTTTTTGCCCCCTAACTTTGAACTATCTTGGTTTACAATTTTCCTTTGCTCATTTCCATCTGTCCATGAGTCTGTGGCTTGAGTAGCTGGACATGGGAGCTCTCTTTTTGACCAAAGGAGCCAAAATCTGGTGATTTTATGTCACCACCACCAGCTTCTGTGAGCACCCTGACTGAACAGGCTATGCTGAGTGAAGAAAACTGGAAGACAGTTTCATTATTTGACAACTTCCAAAGTAGGGCTTCCCCCTAGAATTTTTGTGCACAAATGCTTGACCATATACATCATTCTCATAACAACCCTGTGAGGTAGGGGTTCCTCTAATTTTAAGGGTACCACTCAGAGAAGCTCAGTGATTTGTCCAAGATCACATGGACAGAAGTGGCCCAGCCAGAACTCAAACCTATGTTTTCTGACTTCAAATCCTGCGTACTCTCCTCAAAGCCTGAGGATGCCTCATTTTCAGGCAGAACCAACACCCTCAAAACAGAAACTGCTATAAAATGTTCAGCCCTATAGAAGTTCCAGGACTGCTAGGAGAGTATATGTGAGCAGAGGTTACAAAGGAACAGCCTGAACCCCCTCAGCAAATCCCCCTGTTGCCACTGTATACGTGCACTCCAGAGTAGCTCATATTTAGACAACTCTGACTCCTAGTTCTTTTTTGCCTCTTTAGATTAAGATTAAAATTGTTGTTTTAATTTTATCTAGTTCTTTTCAAGTGATACTCAATGTGTAGACAGAATAGAAACAGTTGTGAGAAGCCATGAGAGGAAATTATTAAGACTTTGAGCTGGGTGTGATGACACATGCCTATAATCCCAGTACTTAGGAGGCTGAGACAGGAGGATTACAGGTTTGAAGCCAGCCTCAGCAAGTAGCGAGACTCGGCAACTTAGGAAGACTCAGTTTCCAAATAAAAAATAAAATCGGTCTGGGGGTATAGCTCGGAGGTAGAATGCCCCCAGAAAACACGCACACACACGCGCACACACACACACATACACACACACACACACACACACACACAACCACAAACTTTGGGCTTTTAAAGTACATTTTAGAGTTTTCCTTAAGACTTCATTCTTTTTCAAAATGATGTCAACCCCTGGGTTAGCAAAGTAAGGACAAGGAATAAGGGTGCTAAGAAACCATCCTATCCTAAGCCAGATGTCTCCTCATGACCTAGTAAAGATCCTGGGTCCCCTAGCTGAGACGAACAATTCATCTACACCAAGACAAGGGGCATCTACCCTGTAAAGAAACCCCTGTGAGATGAGGCAGACAACAGATTTTCACTTGATCAAAACCTTTTGCTGTTCCCAACCCCTCCTCCCACCTTCATTCAAAATTTGGACCCCCTTTTATGTGCAAGACAGTGAGAAAAAGCAGCTCCAAGAGAGGATATGTACAAGGGGAACCCTTCCCTTTCAATTCTGGAATGATTCCATTAGAGAATAAGCCCTAGAACACCCTACCTGTCCCACCGGTGTACCCAACTGTGAAGGCAGAAGGGGAAGTTGTAGGAGTGAGATGTTCATTAATCACAGACCTGGGAGGCTACAGCTCCCTACCCTGGGCCCTACTTGAGCTGGGGGAAGAACACCTCAGGAAAACAGTCTACCTACAGTCAGGATTTCTCTCCCAGAAAATCGTACTTTTTGGTCCATCGATCTTGGCTCTCACTGCTCTCCTGCTTCCCACCCCCACTGCCTCCGCATGTGGGCTCAGAAGTCATCATCTAAAGAATTCCACTGCTCACCTCCTGCATAGCAGCACAGCCCCATGAGGCCGCACACCAGATGGAGGGGATAAAAGTACGAGGTCATGGCTTCTAGCAAGAGGCTTTTTCTTAAACTAACCCTGACTCCTAGAAAAGAGGCAGAGCAGGAGAGTGTCGGGTGAGCTGCTAACAACAGCAGCTTCACAGGTCTTGTATAAAAAGGAAGGAGAACACTAACTTGGCTTTCAGTGGACATTTCTTCACTCCCATCTCCAGATCGACTCCTGATCTCTTGTCTACTTCTTGAAGGTGTCTGAGTAGAATGCAGAGATTGTCAAACCAAAGGGTTAAGTCCTTCCCAACTGTAGGGACCTATTCAGCAGGCTGCCACACACATGCTGAGGTGGAGGCCAAGCCCGGAACACATGCCTTGTTTCTTAGGAATGTAACTATAAAGTAAAAGGGAAGGGTATTGGCCTTCAAAATGTTTGTGTAGAATAAACAAAGGCAAAGGGATGGAGGAAGATCATTTCTACAATCACTATACTTGTTGGGTGACAATGTACAGAAACAACAATTACAAAGAAACAAAACAGTTTAACAGACTGAGAAACAGAAGTATTATAATAAAGGAATCAGGTGAATGAGATTGAGAGACAGCTTTCTATAGGAGGTAACTTTAGATTTAGAATTTTACAAGATAAGGCATGAACTACTTGAGGGAAGTCAGGGGAAGGCATTCTAAATAGAAGGAACTGGTCTGTGCTAAAAGTTAGAAGCAAGAATGTGCAAGCAATCTATAAGGAATTTCAAGTAAGTACACATTATACACATTGGGGAATACAAAGAAATAAGAATGCTGAGATCAGGGCTTAAATAATGTGAGATGACTATGTACCCAGACTGTCAAATGGTTCAGTCCCCTATAGAGCCACACAGCATCTTGATCTATGTCAGTAAACGCCAGGGCACCTATGGGAAAACACAAGGATGAGTTCATTTGATACAGATACAGGGACTAAAAGAGATCTGCACTGTAAAGCTCAACAAAATTCTATGTATCATTAGCTACAGATCCTTATCATACGAGATTCTCGGCTCAGATGATAAGTAGGAGATATTAAATATCCTATCCAGAACTGTGATGCCTCAATGTAGACTAATAGGCCCAGAATCTAGCACCCATCAAGCCAAACTTTTAAGAAATTAGAATGTGAAAATGGAATGATTTAAAATTGAAAACACATTTCTTTCCCCCACTGCCAATCTTAAAATTTGATTGATCCCCTATATTCCATTTGGTATACTGGATTTTTGTGGCCAGCAGATTTATCATATCGGAGGCCATAGTGAATAGAGGGGAGCCACAAAAGAGCTTTAGAGATTGCAAAGCCAGTTCATTATTAAATGAGGAGATAGTTCTAGTATACTATGGGGCACAGGAGCAGCAGCCAAAGATGGGAGAAGAATTCTGATTTCATGATCTCCAATTAGATCTCTGGTTTCTTTAATTTGGTGAAGGTGGAAACAATTACTTACCCGGATTCTGCTATATTTTTTAGCGGAACTTCCCTAACTTATAAGGACAAAAAGCACCGGGGCAACCCTGTTCTTCCACAGTAGTTTCCTGGTGCCACTTTCAGAAACAGAATGTATATTGAATTATGGGTCTGACCCAGAGTGGCACTGAGTATATATATTTTTATACACACAGAATAAGCCAAAAGGTGAGCAGTATCCTAGGTTTCTGATTTACTTAACTGGTGTGATTTTGTGTGGGAAGGAAGGCAGCCACTTAACAGTGATAGCATTTGTTAGTATCATCTTAGTTTCCCCCCTCCCCTACGCAGTTTATAAAAGGTGATTTCTGAAACCCTTCACAAAAGAAAAGCTCAAGGGTTTACATTCAACTGTGATACCACTATGGATTCATTGAAAAGCATGTTTCAGGTTGCACTATAATTTCCCTATGTAATGTAAACCCATGGAATCTGACATAAGCTGATTGCTCATGCTGGTTATTTTATTTACATTTCTGAATGGAAGGGATTTCAATACTCATAAAATATCTAAATGACTTACTATTTTTCATCTGTTCTCCCAGAGCAGCTATTATAAAATAGGTCTAGAGACAGAAATCTCAACTTGTATAACTGGTTAAGCAACCAGGAAAAAGTTATTGCTCAAAAACCAATTAAAAAAATTCAATATGGAATTTGAGGCTAAACCAGAGATATAGTTACTCTCAATGCCATCTGAAAGATAAGTTTTTTTAAAAGGTTAAATAACCGTGCTCCTTATCTTCATTCTGTTGGAATAGGTAGTAGCTTCTTGAGAACTCAAGGGGCTAGAGCTTCCTTAAGTCTTTGTGGAGACCTAGTGTTAGCAGACACAATCACTAGTATAAACAGGAACACAGGTGAATGAATGAGAATGAGATCCACCACCCAGGAATATAAATATGCCTCCTCACCAACATGCTATAAATTAGACTTCTGAATCAGAAGATGCCATCATGCCTCTAACTCACTATCTGGAGATATATGTTCTGTTAACCTACCCAAAGAATAATAATTTCTGCAATTCCAGTAGGTTTGGCAAGCTCAGATGAATTGCTAGAGAGGTAATGGTCACCAGTAAATTCCAAAGCCTGATTCTGGGCTCCCACTAAGGGCTAAACCCCCAAAGGGATCAGAGTCAAGTAAATAGAAAATCCAGCTGAATTTTATCAGAGGGCAAAGTTTCAACTTTGAGTACCCCAGCAACCAAGGATGAATTATGTATAAGATTAGCAGAGTGCCTTCATCCACACCCCAGATAGAGAACATTTTTCTATCTCACTGTGACTGAAGGAAAAACAGCAATGTATTTGCCTGCCAAGAACAGCTGTGGCTGTACTCTAGATAGGAGTCTAACAACACTAAGGGATTAAAATTTAATTGTAAAGCTGCTGCTACCTGGAGTAAAAGCTTGAACTTTGGCTTCAGAAAAAAATTGGGACTCCAGCATACTGAATAGATGAGAAGAGCTGGCATGTTCCTAACAAAACGTGTGAGAATGTGCTCCTTAAATTCTCCCCTAAACTGCTTTTCTCTCTATATGTCTTGCTGGCTACAGGCAAGAGTGCTCAGAGGAAAGGGAATATAGCTCTTTTCTACACTTTGAAAAGTACATACACATTTCCAGACTGCTTGAATTATAGGATGAGGTCAGAAGATGATTATGTAGTCTGAAATCTCTGAATATTAGTTCTCTTAATTTTGTTGAGCATCACCTGAAGCCCAAATAATTTCTTTTCTTGAAGCTGGCTCTGTCAAGATAGACCCAAGACAATTTTAATGTTACTACAGACAAAGAGAGATAACTATCTCCCCAACCTCAGTTAAAATACCATTAAAACCAAATCTTTTATTAAGATCTCAACAGTATTAAGGAACATGCCTAAGTTTTCTACCTTTTGATACGACTATTAGAAGTATAATTGCTGCCCAAAATTCTCACTTTAGCCCCCCCAAAATCCCATGAATTATGATATTTGAGACCAATGTCGGTTTATTTTAGACCAATGTCAGTTTATTGTGTTCCACTAAAGTTTATTCTCTTCCACCACTTTCTCCCACAATCCTTCACAAACTCTTTGTTTGATTTTGAAAGAAGACTGATGTTGAAACACAAGATATATACTTATACTTCATATTAAAACTTTTTTTAATTGTTTCAGTGAGTTGGTCAAAGTTCTTCTGAATCATTACAAACCAGGGTTTACTGTTTCTTCTGTATTATTGTGCATTTTGGGCATTTAGAGGCTGAAGTCCTTTATACAGTTATGTGAGTATATGATCTAAAGACTAAATAGCATTTTTTCTTAAGTGGCTAATTAGTAAGAAAAGTAACACAATTAGAGTGCACTAGTTTGAAAGACACAAAAGCAAATGTGTATTCTTTATTCCAAAGCACCATATTTCATCAAATAGACTTATATACTGTGAAGAGTTCTTCTGGCAATCCGTATCAGCCTTTTCATTTAAAGCTCTTCTCCTAATTCAACTCTTCTAGAAGATGTCTCTAGCAAAACCACTTGACTATCACCACTCCATTATTATATATCCCTTTGGCATTACCATATCTGGTTTGAAATTTATTCCTTTATTTTTTTGTGGTGCTGGGCCTCATGCATGCTAGGGAAATATATTCTTTTATACTTGTTTTGGTATAAGTTGTAAAGTGATATATTATTGAAACAAAAAAATGACTAAATAATATATATCATGATTAAAAGTAATAGGCTATTATATAATTTTAGGCCATTTCTTAACTTTGATGACTCAAACTTCCCATCTGTACCATTGGAAGATTATAATCTGTCCTCTAAGAATAAATGATAATATAAAAATAAACTCTTTTTTGGGGGGGCACTGGGGATTGAACCCAGGGGCATTCTACCTCTGAGCTACATCCCCAGCCCTATTTTTATTATTTATTTTGGTGTTTTTTTGCAGTACCAGGGATTGAAGTCAGGGGCATTCTACCTCTGGACTATATCCCCAGCCCTATTTTTTATTCTTTATTTTGAAAAAGGGTCTCACTAAGTTGCGGAGGGACTCACTAAGTAGCTGAGGCTGGCCGCGAACCCGGATCCTCTGGTCTCAGCCTCCCAAGTACTGGGTTACAAGCATGAGCCACCAGTCCCAGATTGAAAATAAACTCTTGAAAATAAAAATAAATTCTTTTAAGATGATAAGAACTAACTGAAATCCAAGTTACTCTTGGTTTAGATTTTAATATAGTAGGGTTTACTGATTAAGTTCTTTTGAGCATTAGAAATTTGATTGATTGGGGAAAGGTACAAAATTCCACTTAAGAAAAAAGCTAAAAACGATTCCTCAAGATTACAAATTTCTTTTGTATCTCATTTTTCTCTCCAATTAGAGAACTATGTTGGGTCTGCAAAAGAGAAAGATGTTTTCTAAAACAAAGATCAGTAGGTTTCCCAAAGTGAATTCTAATATCAGTAGTGTAATGTGTTTGGGATGAGCAGTTTACATCAATATCTAAGCACAGCTCTTCTAAAAACTGCTAAGCAGTCTATGTATCTTAAGTGCTAATGATTAAACAATAAATATATATTTAGTACAGGTTTTCCTAAACTTTGGCACTGAGACTTTAGTTTTGAAGGGCAAAATGATTAAATATTCTGCCAAATGAATCCAGGGAAAGCTTTTGTGAACTTCATGTTTGACAGGCATATGTTAATAGGGAAAAATGATGCTTTCCACAAACTTCAAATTAAATTCTGAGGAAAGGATACAGACATATATTAAAGAATACATTGTCCTGATGGGCGTGATGGTGCACATCTATAATCCCAGCCACGTAGGAGACTGAGGCAAAAGGATCACAAGTTTGAGGCCAGCCTGGGCAACTAAGAGAACCCATCTCAAAATAAAAAATAAAAAGGGCTGGGGTGATTTAGCTCACTGGTGCTAGCATACATGAGGTCCTGAATTCCAATCCCCAGTTCCAAAAAAAAGTACATTGTCCTAATTTTTATTCTTATTTTCCCTCCTTTGAAAAGAGGGGAAATTAGAAATTGCTGAGAAATTTTGAATAAAGAATATTAGCAATTTCACAAATTTCTCAGTCTGGATCTGAGGGAGAATAATGAGAATAAAACATGATAAATAGCTTTATAGAAAGTATAGAACATCTTTTCTCTTGCTACAAATAGCCCAGTTAATAAAGAAAATAAAAATTGGATATGCCAGACTGCCCAAATAAAGACTTTAGAGGTACTAATAATGGAACAAAAAATGTAAACTTTAAAGTTTTTGACCTGTCAAACAATAGGCTCATTTTATGATCTGTCTAGCCTCTGGGAAACACATCAGATGGATTACTGTGGAAAGACCATGGTTACAGACAAGATTTTATGGGAATATAAGCTTAGTTACAATTCAAAATGTTTTTAAAACTGTATCAGTCCTTATGAACTAAAAAATCTCACAGCTTTGAAAAATAATCTATTTTCAGACAAAGTAAAGAAACTTACTGTGTCAATTTAATTTCTGAATATGGCCCTATATAGTAAAGAGGTAGGCAACAATCACAGGTTTTTAGTATTAGTAAATTCAGATGGAGAGCCGGACATGGTGGCATACATTTGTAATCTCAGTACTTGGGAGGTTGAGACAGGAGGATTGCAGGTTCGCAGCCAGCCTCAGCAACTTTGTGAGGCCCTCTGCAACTTAGTGAAATAAAATAGGATGGGGGGTGTAGCTCAGAGGTAGAATGCCCCTGGGTATAAATAAGATCTTTTGCCTATGAATAACGTTTTTTGTGGTACTGGGGATTGAACTCAGGGGCATTCTACCTCCGAGCTACACCCTCAGCCCTATTTTGTATTCTTTATTTTGAAACAGGGTCTTGCTAAGTTGTGGAGGGCCTCACTAAGTAGCTGAGGCTGGCCATGAACCCCGGATCCTCCGGTCTCAGCCTCCCATGTACTTGGATTACAAGTGTGTGCCACCACGCCCGGCTTTGAATAACTTTTATTATTACTGGTTATTATGATGAAAAGCTAAGAATTTTTTTAAAAAATCACATTTTCCCCCACAGTTATATCTGAGTATCTAGTTATAATTGTCTATCAACTCTCCTGGTTTTTTTTTTTGGTAATAGGGATTGAACTCAGGGTCATTCTACCTCCGAGCTACATCTCCAGCCCTTTTTATTTTTATTTTAAAACAGGGTCTCCTAAGTTGCTGAGACTGGCTTCGAACCTGCGATCCTACCATCTCAGCTTCCCAAGTGCTGCAATTACAGGAGAGTGCCACTCTGCCCACTTTCAGCTCCCCTAGTCTTTAGGATGATCTCTGCCCTGGAAAAAAATGAGAATAGTGGATAAACCTTCCCCAAAATTTTACTAACAATTCAGTAAAAGACACTTAGCATTTATATCTGCTTATTATTTTGAACAATGTAATTTGGGGAAGAAAAATTTTAATTATTTTTAGGAAGGGACTGAAGAAACCCCAGTGAGACATTCTGTGGAGAGCTCCTTTGTTAGTGTAACATCTGACCTTCTATATCTTTGGAAATCATGCAACTTGGCTAATGTAGTCCTTAAAGAATTAATCAAGCAGACTCTAAGGCCCTAGTTACAGTGGAGCCAGCCAATTATGAGTTGCTTAGAAATTCATCATTGGCATGTCCAACCACATTTTCCCACATAAAGATTAGCAGAAATATGTGGAAACAAGGCCCATTCCCATCCCAGCATAGCTACAACATGTGTTCAGTGAAACTCAACAAGGTTTTGCCTTAGTAAAAGAGACAATTTATATGGGATTCTTTTTGATTTTTGTCTTTAACACCTTTCCTGCCAACATTGCAAAGAGTGTCCTATTTAGTTAAAATTCAACTTGGGACTTTTACATTCAAATACATTTCTCAATTCAATTGCCTGAATTCATCACTAAGTTGGTGAAATCCCCAAAGACAATCTTTAAGTCTCTTTACTTTTGTAAAAATAACACCCTCCCAAGCCTTACTAAGAAGAAACTTTTCCTGCAAGAGAGAAATGAAAGGGGACAGAGTAGATGAAGATTGGTTCACTAAGGAGTGGGCAGTACTACTCTTAAATAAAGAAGCTCCTTTCAGATAAGCAGAATCAGATTCCAGTTCAGTTGATTTGCTGGCTACCCTTTCTTTGAACTCTCATATTTAACCCAGCAGGCTTCAAAGCAGGTACGAAAATGACCTACCACTTAAAAGCAATTTTTCCTTTTTCAGGAATTCTGGCCTTGGAAAGTATTAGTTCTGATATCAGCACATTCCACATCTCCAGGGATTTAGGCAACTTTATCATTGCTCTATGTCTAATGTCAGACCAAGTTCTCATCTCAGCTAGGAGAAAGATCAGGGAAAACAACAACAACAAAAAAACCACCCTAACCCTAAAAATGAAGTCTTATTCCATACAGCCTTAGACCACACAAAAGAAAAGGCACTAAAACCACTAACTTTCTAGTTCATTCCCTTTCATTTATCTAAATCTGATGTAGTAAGAATTATTAAAAATCATTAATGCCCATAAAAGAGCAAGTTTTGTAACGAATACATTTTAAGAAATGAAAACTGAATTTGTTCTGGCATGTGAGCTAATACTAAAAGACACTAGATGAGGAAGAGGCAATGGTAACAATGAAAAAATTTGGGCAATTTTCTTAAATGGCTTTGCCTTACCAAATAGAAGAACGAGTATATTTCAAATATACTTCGTTAGCCTGTCACAGTGGTGCATGCCTGTAATACCAGCAACTTGGGAAGTTGAGGCAGGAGGATCACCAAGTTCAAGACCAGCCTGGGCAAGTTAAGTGAGACCCAGTCTCAAAATAAAAAGGGCTAGGAGTGGATGTAGTGGTGGTGGTGCATGCTTGTAATCCCAGTAACTGGGAGACTGAGATGGGAGGATTGCAGGTTTGAGGCCAGCACATGGTAACCTAGGGAGACCCTGCTTCAAAAATAAAAAAAAAAAATAAAGAGTTGGGAGTGTAGCTCAGTGGTAGAGCACAACCTTGGTTCAATCCCCAGTACCAGAAAACAACAACAATAAAAAACAAATATACTACTTTATTTAGTCATCAAATATCTGACTTAACCGGGCATGGTGGTATGTGCCTATAATCCTAGTATTTGGGAGGCTGAGATAGGAGATCACAAGTTTGAGGCCAGCCTTAGCAACTTAGCAAGACCCTGTTTCAAAATAAAAAAATAAAAAGTGTTGGATGTGTAGCTTGGTGGTAGAGTGCTCCTAGGTTTAACCCCTAATAACACACACACACACACACACACACACACACACACACAATGAGTTCATTGAAAATCCTAAAATAGAGCCGGGCGTGGTGGCACACACTTGTAATCCCAGTACTTGGGAGGCTAAGAGGAGTATCCTGGTTCGCGGCCAGCCTCAGCTACTTAGTGAGGCCCTCTGCAACTTAATGAGACCCTGTTTCAAAATAAAGAATAAAAAATAGGACTGGGGTGTAGCTCAGAGGTAGAATGCCCCTGGGTTCAATCCCCAGTACTGCCAAAAAAAAAAAAAAGAAAATACTAAGATAGGCAACTAGCAACTTACCAATAGGTTCTATCTACAAGGCAGTTTGCCAGTGCCAGGAACATGAAACATTTCTCCTTTCTGTGATTCATATGCACATAATGTACTAGAGGCATAGTACTAATAGTATTGTGGGGTTTTTTGGGGGGAGGTACTGGGGCTTGAACCCAGGGGCATTCTGCCTCCAAGCTATATCCCTAGCTCATGTATTTATTTATTATTTATTTATTTATGGTACTGAGGATTTAACCCAGGGCATTCTACCTCTGAGCTACACCCTCAGCCTTAATTTTTTATTTTGAAATGGTCTCACTAAGTTGAGGAGGACCTCATGAGGTTGCTGAGGCTGGCCATGAACCTGTGATCATCCTATCTCAGTCTCTCCCAAGTACTGGGATTATAGGTATGCACCACCATGTCAGGCTTTTTTATTTTGAAACAGGGTCTCGCTAAATTGCTGAGGCTGGCCTCGAACCTGCAATCCTCCTGTCTCAGCTTCCCAAGTACTGGGATTACAGGTATGTACCACCATACCCGGTTTAGTATTGTTTAAATGATACTCAACTAGCATTTACACTTAAGTTCCTATGGGAAAACGCATTTTGAGCTTACTGTTAGGACATAACTCCTTCAAAAGAGAATAGGGTTTCCCATTATAGCCATTCTTTAGTGACCATCATGACAATGATGGAGGGAACAATAGCTAACACTCACCTAGCTTGTACTGTGGGCAGACAAAGTTCTAAATACATGGTTTATTTTAAGCTCATTTAACCCTTACCAAAACTCATGCTGCAATTAAGGGTGGAAAATGTTAAGTAACTTACCAGTGGGTACATAGCCAATAAGTGCCAGGGCTGGAATTTAAAATAAAGTCATCTGGCTCCAGAGTCTCAGCTCAGAAGCACTCTGCAGTGCTGCCACCTTCTCTACCTGATGAGATGGTACTAGCCAGGTGTTCTGATTTCCTCAGATTGTGGGGAGAATTGAGAAAGGCTTCTCAGCTTTAACTGTGCATATGGGAAAACCTAGGATCTTGTTAAATGCAGACTCTGATTCAGGAGGTCTGCAATGGTGCCTGAGGTTCTGCAGAGGGCACTGGATTTTTAACAAGCTCCTAGTGCACAGACCACATTTTATGAAGTGGTCAAGAAGTAGAATTTGAGCCTTTAGTTCCCTTGCTGTTTGTCTGTCAAGGCACTTATATGTTGTGTTCATAAGCTGGAGACTGCCCATACTGGAATCATTTTCCATTAACACTTCACTACCTTCCTTTGGAACTGGGCATGCCAAATATTGGTTTGTAGGTACTATCAGTAAATGCTTAGCTTTTAGGAATTTATTTATCGGTACTAGGGATTGAACCCAGGGGCATTCTACCTCCAAGCTATACCCCAGCCCTATTTTTTATTCTTTTTTTTGGAAACAGGGTCTCACTAAGTGGCGGAGGGCCTCACTAAGTAGCTGAGGCTGGCCACGGACCCGGATCCTCCTGTCTCAGCCTCCCAAGTACTGGGATTACAAGTGTGCGCCACCATGCCTGGCTGGAATTTAAAATGTATATGTAAAGGCTATAGGGATAAAATGTGACTGTAAAAGTTCAATGTCAGCCACATTTTTAATATTAATATCATTAACCACACAAATATAGTGACTAAATGCTTGTTTGTTATTCATTAACTAGAATCACAGTATATAAACAACTTTTGATCTAAAAAAGAAGCTTCTACTTTCACATGTGTAATTCTTAATTCTCAGACTCTGCTAGAGGAGTGCTAAGGAACTTGTGCTATGTAATCTTAAAGGCTCTTCTGAGCTATTAGTGACCTCTTAGGTAAAGGCAGTCTCTATATACTAACAGTGATGGCTAGAGCATACAACAGGTACACTCCACATTGATTTTAGCCAGTACCTCATGGAAATACACTAACAGTTGCTACATGTCTATTCTACTCCACTACCCAGCAAGAAACCCACCAACCTGTCTCTCCTACTGCTTGTCTCTATCTTTTAAAAACAAAGTTGCGCATGTGCATGGATTCCCTTTGTAGTCCTTTTTTTCCCCCATGCCAGATTACATGGTAAGATCATTTTAGTTTGAGATACACTCTTTCCCCAGTCAGCACCACTGCAAACAACAGTTATGGTGTAATCAATCACTGAGCTTCCTTTTTACACTAAAAGGAAATAGAGCAGTCAGTTTCCAAACTAAATACCTATACTCCCCGAACAACAGTGGAAAGTCATTCTTCTTGAAGCTTGACCCAGAATCAAATATATACTCAGATTCCTAGGCCTGCAGCCAGTGGCAACTTAACACATTATACAGTTGACCTTCGGGGAAAGAGGGAAACCAGTGCTCTCACCACTGGTGCCAGAAGAAAGCCAACTAATCTGTAAGGCACAAAATAAACTATTCTTAAAGCAAGAAAATAAACTGTGAGGAAAACAGAGTTAGAATGGAGGCATATAGAAAAAATATGCTGCACACCTGTAATCCCAGCTACTTCGGATGCTAAGACAGGAGGATTGAAAGTTCAAGGCCAGCCTGGGCAACTTAATGAGATCCTGTCTCAAAGTAAAATTTTTTAAAAGGGCAGGAGATATAGTTCAGTGGTAGAGTGCTTGCCTAGCATGTGTAAGATCCTGGATTCAATCCCCAGTACTGCAGCAAAAAAAAAAAAAAAGAAAGAAAGAAAAGAAAAAGAAAACACATTACCAAGTGAGGACTAGTTTTTCTATAGTTCTGAGTGCTCTTATATTTGGGAATATAATGAATCAGCATTTTGTTTTGGGGTTTTAACTCTTATTATCTAGTAAAACTGCAAAGATGTACAAGAAAGATCCATTTTTTAAAAAGGCTTACAGACTTAAAGGGAATTCTCTTTGGTAATTTCATTTTGAGCCAGTGACATTAATTTATGCAGAAGAATAAATAACGATGGGATATACTCTTTAATATCTATCCGTCTTCAAGTATATCCTGGGTCAGGAAATGGGGAGGCAGTTCAAAACTAAAGGGTAAAAATGAAAATAAAAGCCGGGAGTGGTGGCACGCGTTTGTATCCCAGTACTTGGGAGGCTGAGACAGGAGGATCGCAGGTTCACTGCCAGCCTCAGCTACTTAGTGAGGCCCTGTGCAACTTAGTGAGACCCTGTTTCAAAATAAAGAATAAAAAAATAGGACTGGGGTGTAGCTTGGAGGTAGAACGCCCCTGGGTTCAATCCCCAGTACCGCAAAAAAAAAAAGAAAGAAAGAAAGAAAGAAGAAAAGCCTATACATGGTTCCATACCCAAGACTGGGTAAGGTCAATAAGAACATGCAGACACAATAACTGGGAGAACCTTTGAGAACAGAAGCACATTCTGTCCCCAGGGCAAAAGTCCCATCTTACCTACTTATTCTCCATCTTAGTTGCACTCTTGGCTTTAAATTTCAGCAAACGCTTACAACTAATGATTTCATTTAAATGGAAAAATCAAAAGGCTTGTTTACAAAATAGGAAAATTTAAGCCAGGTGTGGTTGGCGCACACTCATAACCCCAGTACCTGGGAGGCTGAGACAGGAGGATTGCAGGTTTGAGGCCAGTCTCAGCAACTTAGTGAGACCCTGTTTCAAAATAAAAGAGAAAACTGGATTGGAAGTGTAGCTTAGAGATAGAACGCCCCAGGGTTTAATCTCCAGTATCCCAACAACACACACACATACACACACACACACACACACACACACACACACACACACGAAAAAATTTTAAATGCCAAAGATGATGCACTAATAATCAAAAATAGTTGGATTATTCTTTAGTTAGTAATGAATGGTGTTTTCCCCAAAAGTTATCTACAATGACCAACTTCATAATGGTATAGCATTGTATTCTTTAAACTTTTAAGCAGCACAAGAATAGCTGTCATCACCAGAAACTTATATTTGACATATTTATGGAAGTAATATTACAAATCAATTCTTGTCATTTACTATAACAAATATCTTCCACTGCTCATCTGGGTTAGTACGAACAGACCAGAGATGGCTTCTTGTGTGTTTTACAAATACTCTACACAAGTCCTTGAAATCATACTTACAGCTTTAGCAAAAACACCCATGATTTCAGGAAACTGGTGTGTGAGAAGGGCTATCATTGCTGTAGAAGAACACAGTCCTGCTGTAAAATGGATGAAAAAAGGAAGCTCCTTCTTTGGATAAACAGAAACGTGATGAAAGGCTGCAAGGGAGAAAAAGTAGAAATTAATTTTATTTCAGAATATAGTATAGGCTGGTCTTAATATTTCAAATTAAATCTAAATTTTTAAAAACTAAAGAGGAAAAAAATTTTAAGAAAAAAACAAACAAGAAGCCTCTGGCCAAGCAAGGTAGAAGAAATTTATCCATTATTTATTCTAGCATCAACAGCATATGTACATAGCCAGATGACTGTGTTGGGGTCTGGAACCAGGATGGTATCGTGGGAAAGAACGTTGATTACAAAGTCATGCTGAGGTGGTTTTGAAAAAGAGCTTTGTCACTTATTAGCTGTGATATTGAATGAATTGCTAAATCCTGTATAAGTTGCTATGGAGTTGTTATGATGAACATTAAGCACTTAATAAATGTGAGTTATTAATTCTTGTTCTTTGGAAGCTCAGAGACTAACAGAGATAAATAGGCAGACATGTCATGGGAGATTTCCCAGAACCACTGGTTAATAATTTTAACCTAGTTATTAATACGTTCTATATATGACAGTTCATTGAGCACTGTAAAAATTGAATAAGAAAGCCAGGCATGGTGGTGCATGCCTATAATCCCAGTGCTTGGGAAGTTGAAACAAGAGGATTGCAAGTTTGAGGCCAGTGTGCAGTAATTTAGTGAGACTCTGTTTAAAAATAAAAAATAAAAGGAGTTGGGGGTATAGCTCAGTGGTAGAACCTCCTGGGTTCAATCCCCAGTAACACACACACACACACTTGAATAAAGAAGACCAGAGCTGGATGTGATGGTGCATGCTTGTAATCCCAGTACCTGGGAGGCTGAGACCGGAGGATCTGGGTTCGCGGCCAGCCTCAGCTACTTCGTGAGGCCCTCCGCAACTTTGTGAGACCCGGTTTCAAAATAAAGTATAAAAAATAGGGCCGGGGGTGTAGCTCGGAGGTGAAATGCCCCTGGGTTCAATCCCCGG
>PVJS01008999.1:0-51493 GCA_004027185.1 Glis glis
GCCCTATTTTTTATATTTTATTTTGAAACCGGGTGTCACGAAGTTGCGGAGGGCCTCACCAAGTAGAGAGAGAGAGACAGAGAGAGAGAGAGAGAGAGAGAGAGAGAGCGAGCGCTGAGGCTGGCCGCGAACCCGGATCCTCCGGTCTCTGCCTCCCAAAGTACTGGAATTACAAGCGTGCGCCACCACGCCCGGCATTTGAGGTCCTTTCTAGATGTTTCTCAGCACCTTTTCATTTAATACCTTCAGTCCACAGGCCATCAGCAACTTAAAATTAAAATGTAGAAAAATGTCATCTTCATCAAACACTAAGGTGTTTATCTCAGGGAAACAGGGACAAAGGAAATATTTTTTTTAAAAGCATGGTTAATTTATTTAAGGACTTTGGTTTGACTTCTATGAACATTTATTGGAAAAGGGGAAGAATGATGTTTAAAACTCCATACCATTTTGACATAACACACCTCTTCAATTCTAATTTAACTCTAAATGGGGAAAACAACAACAACAACAACATACTAAGTGTTCTGGAAAAGTCTCATGTTCTTAAAGTACTCAAAAATTCAATATAGTTTTACAACCTCTTTCCTGTTTCTCAGTGTTTAGAAGTCTCTGTGCCACATCACTGAATCCACGATTCCCTACAATCACTCTTAAGAATTAAGCACCCAGGACCAAAAGCTGCAAAACCATCTGTATGCATGTTTTAAACCAGTGAAAAATGAAAGTGTTCTAAGCAAATGGTGCCCTTGGGCCATCGCAGGGATGTGGATACTGAACATCATCCATCATAAACCTCTAAACATGGGATTGTGGGATATTCTGCTTGTACTAGACTTAAAACTAAAAATAAAGAAGGGGGAAAATTCCTGCTTTTATTCATATCTACTTATTTTTTTCTCTAACCTCTTAGTATAGTACAGCATACTTCCTTTCTCTCTATAAAATCATAAGCATCTGGTACAAAAAGAAAACTTGCATTGGAGCATCACCAGGCAGATGGGACTCCTCAGACAAACTTGTGCTTCACTGTTGGCTGAAACCCTTGTGAAATCTTGTGTAAACTTGCACAAGAAACCTCGTCCTTCTAGTCCTCCAGTGTCTTCAGGTTTAGTAGCAATAAAATGCTTATAACAGTGCTGTTAGAAATACTAGTCATATAATGAATACAAAGCACTACACAGTGATGTACTAGATCTTCAATCAGTTAGATTCCTCCCTAAAACCCATAATATTTTAGGAGTGGGCGTAGTGGCACATACCTGTAATCCCAGTACATGGGAGGCTGAGACAAGAGGATCGCAGGTTGGAGGACAGCCTCAGCAACTTAGTGGGACTCTTAGAAACCTAGTAAGACTGTTTCAAAATAAAAAAATAAAAAGGTATGAGGGTGTAGCTTAGAGGTAGAATGCCCCTGGGTTCAATCCCCAGTGCCACAAAAAAAAGAAACTCCCCCCAGTATTTTAGACTAAAATGTATAGAGTGTGATTCTAAAACTACAATAGCGGAACAAACGAAAAGTACACAATGGAATTAAAAAATTTTTTTTTGAAACAGAGTCTCTCTAGGTTGCTGAGAGTCTTGCTCAGTTGCTGAGGTTGTCCTTGAACCTGTGATCCTCCTGTCTTAGCTTCCCAAGTACTGCACCACCATACCCAGCAAGTAAGATAATTTAGGAGTAATTTAAGACTTTCTTATGGAAACAAGTAGTATTCCTTTGATAGAGCATGTGAAAGAATTGGGATGTTGAACAATGATGTTTGAACTCCGAAGAAATGAAGCTGATTTTTTTGACTGATGGACAGACTCTCACCATCATCACGGTTCCTAGGTGGAAATGATATGGAAAACGCTGGGGGGAAGAATGTGAGCGTCAGAGATTGAAGATGAAAATTTGAGCCCCATCTCTATGGGCTTCTTGTTTTTAGTCACTGAACACATTTCTAATCCCTTTGACTCTTAGATTATGCATCTGTAAAATGGGAAATATATTTCTAATAGATGTCTAGAGGAAACATAAGATTACATGAAATTGTAACCAGAAAGAATTTCTGAGATTCTCTGAACAGTAAAACTATATAAAGGCGTAAGTTCAGTTGCTAGGAGCTGATGAATCCTCCGTTTTACCTGTAAGATGGACTTAAGATGCTGGACCCAAGGGAAGCCCTCTTTCTTTGAGGAGTCTATTCTCTGAAGTCATATGTTTTAACATTACTTTAAACACCAAATTTTTTTCAACTGAGCAGAGATCAAATTAAACCCCTTTTGATTTCCCTATGTGCAAAATAAAGAAAATAGGAATTACCTGAGTGATTGTTCTGAGAATTAAAAGGAGATAATATATATGGAATTATCCTGTAGGGACTTACAGATCAGACTCTCAAAACTGTAAATTCCTTCCCTTTTCTCCTCATTTCTAACAGTTACTTATCTCTTACAAGTTTCTTCCAACTTGAGGAAAAATTTCTAGAGCCTAGATACTGTTCTAATAAATTTCAGTGGTATCCCTGGAAACTTTCTGAGTGGCATAACCTTATAAAGTCTTCTTGTTCGGAATTATAATATTCACCAATTACTTTGGGGAATTACCTCTGAATAACTTTTTCATGAGGATGTAGAATAAAGGGGATTATAAGATGAGCACTGAGCAATTCAACACAAGTCCTTCACAGTGTTAAGAAACTAGTTTTTCTTTTCTCTAGTTGAGAACTTTGAGTATTTAAGGCTCACACCTTGCCTGTTTACAAGGTCATTAGCTATCTAGGTTTCTTTCGTTTTTTTTTAACACATGTCACAAATTTTTAGCAGTCTTCTAATTCAGCATTTTTTAAATTTACCAATCATAAAATATATCTCCATTTGTTCTTTAGTTTGTATTACATTATGATTGTAGTTTAAATTTGTAAATATCACCTACCAACTAACTTTTGGAAGTCTAACTGAATTACAAGATTTTTAGATTTTTTTTATCAAGCACATCTGTCAATTGAAAATGACTGGCAATAGTTTCAACTATACATATTTATAAAAGTGGTTCCTCCTTTTCTTCAGGCTGACATTTATTGAATACTTCCTAGATACTAGGTACTTTACTAAGTACATTTATTGTATCTTGTCATTTGATTCCTAATATTTTCTTTATGGCTTTGCCAATGGAAACTGGACTTCCGAAGAACTCTGTTGAGGAAAATAAACTTACATGAGGTCACTCAGAGAGTAGATTATGTATTTCCATTGAAGTAGGTAACCAAAATTTATAGTTGTTGTCCAGTCTTTCTTTTAGCCAAATTCTTCAGTACCCTCCCTTATATGTCTCCTGTCCTCTACCCCTCCCATTTTTATGATTTGAAGTACAGAAAACTAGACCAAATCTTAGCCAACTTTAAAAAAGTATGGCAGCCTCTGACAACACACCAAACTGAGTTTCAAGATTTTGTGGGAGAAATCTCAATTCTTCAGTCCTTATTACTGTGTAGGGTGGGAGCTATGCCCTACATACCTCCTACTATTTACATCCAAATTCCATGAAAAATGAGTTGAATGCACTCTTGGTTCCAAAGCCAAAAGGAGCTTTGTTTCCACTGATGCCCTTGTTTTCCTGCACAAAGGCTTTCACCAGTGTCTTCTTAAAGGACTCTAAAACTTTCCCCTACACACTTACCAGTTAGTTACTAACTTATTATGTAAGGTTTAGTGAGGCCTGTTAATAAAAGTGAAATTTTTGGTTTACAGATCAATGACTTTTAACAAACTTACACAAGCTATACAGTCATATAATCACCACCATTATCAAGATGTGGAATATTTCCACTAGTAGCAAAGTTTTTATGCTCTCTGTAGTCAGTCTCCATCTGCAATCCCAACTCTTGGTTGTTTTTATCACCTTTTCTCACTATCTAGATGTGTCAGCTTTCCATTGCCATGACAAAATACATAAGATAAACAATTTAAAGGAGAAAGGGTTTATTTTGGCACACAGTTTTAGTCCATTGTTGCTTGGCCAATTTGCTCTGGGCCTGTGTCAGCACAGTATGTCATGGCACGTGGTGGAGGAGGCTGCTCAACTCATGGTGGTCAAGAAGCAAAGAGAAAGAAAGGGTGTCAGGGTCCCAGTATCCCTTTTCAGGGCATGCCATCAATGACCTAACTTCCTTCTACTTGGCTCCATCTCCTAAAGGTTGCACCAAAATTCCATCAGCTGGGGACCAATCCTAAAACATGTGACATTTGAGGGCATTTAAGTTCAATCCAAAACACTAGATTATAAGAATAAGAAGGTCTTGGCAAGATAATCTATAATTTGGTAAAATAAATGTTTCTAAACAATTGATATGGTTGTAACAACAGAAGGAGGAGGAGGAGAAGGAGGAGGAGGAGGAGGGAGGAGGAGGAGGAGGAGGGAGGAGGAGGAGAATGGGGGGACTGAGTACTTAAGTGTTTAATATTAAAGAAGTGAAAATTCATATACTCACTAGTAAATACATATTTTCGTTTTACTAATACACTGATGGAATAGTTCAAATTTTTTATCATGATCACAGACAACAATAAATTCACTTTACTAGAAAGTAGACATCATTATTGAATAGGATATAGGGAATTAGTAAACTAGTGTCTCTCTCTTTCCACTTTTCCAGTTGGAATTTTGATTCTGATATATGAAAAAACCATAAGTGTCTTGCTGAAAGGTAATAGACATGTATCTAGAGGTCCCTGTGATCACAGTCCACAGCTAGCCAACCTGCAGGAGAAGATGACTGCAGATGCTCAAGGGAGCTCACCTGAGAACAGATGAACCACCCAGATGAGCCCAACCTCAATTGACAACCCATACACTGAGGAGCTGTTGTTAAAAACCACTATTACACTCTGAACCAAAATGACACATTGTACTCCATAAATATATATAATTATGTGTCAGTCAAAAAAAACCCTGGATTTTCAAGTAGTATGCTCTATAGTTATAGTTATCTGATAATAAAAAGTTATACCTGAACTAAGACTGAAAGAATAGGACTTCATATCTTCTTTTAAAATATGTTATAAATATATGTCACACTCCCAGGCCAACCCATGAAATGCTTACTTATAGGACACTTGAGATATAAAACTACCCTGCTAATCATATCAATTCTGTGGAAAACTCCTCTATGTTCAAAGCTCAGATATCAAAACTCATCTTACCAATGATGTGGGCCAGGCAGCAGGATAAATATATTTCATATCCCTTCTCCTATTCTTGTGAATTTTAAGATTCCTGAACATCAAGGAGGAAATTATAGGTAGAAGAAAGTACCTGACATTCCAAAAGGCATTAAGAGGGTCTCCAGGCATCCCTACCGAAGAAGAAACAGTAGGGAGACTTTCTGCAATCATAGAAGGAAAGCATTTCTCTGGCCATGTGGCTATTTATATATAAAGATAACTTAGAGGTTGGTGCCAGGTGCTGATAAGTGATATGAAAATAATTAAAACAGGGTTGATGGCCTAGAGTGTTGTAGAGGATGGTGCTACATGATAGTACATGGTTGGGGAAGGTCTCTTGGATAAGGGGATGTTTGAACAGGGATTCACAAAAAGGAAGGAATAAACATTTATATATGTGTGTGTGGGAGAAACATTCCAGGCAGAGATATTAGCAAGTGTGAAGACTCCGAGGTAGCAGCATGCTTGGCTTATTTGAGGAATATAAAAGAGATAGTTGGGCTGGAGCTAAAAGAGGAAAGAGGAAGTGGCAGTAGATATGATCAGATACTATGGGCCAGACCATGGAAGGTCTTGTAGGTCACAGCAAGGACTGGGGATTTTACTTTGAATGAGATTGGAAATCTCTGAAGCCTTCTAAGCAAAGAAGTCCATGGACTGACTCACATTTTAAAGGGATCAATCTGTGTGCTATGGAAAGATAGACTAGCAGGTAAGAATTGAAACAGAATGGTAGGCTTGGAACCACGTCAGTAGTCCAGATATGATGGTGGCCTACCTAGGTCCTGGAAGAAGCGATAAAGTGTTTGGTCTCTGGGTTTATTTAAAAAGTAGATTTAAGCTGGCTGTGGTGGTGCATGCCTGCCATCTCAGTACTTGGGAGGCTGAGACAGGAGGATCACAGGTTTGAGGACAGAAATGTAGTGAGACTCTTAGCAGCCTACTGAGACCCTGTTTCAAAGCAAAAAAATTAAAAAGGGCTGGACGTGTAGCTCAGAGATATAATGCCCCTTAGTTCAATCTTTGGTACCACAAATAAATAAATAAACACATACATACATACATACATACATACATACATAGTAAAATAAGTAGATCTAACAAGATTCCCAAATAACTTGTCATAAAGTGAGAGAGAAGAAAGTTAATGATGACTCTAAGGTTTGGGGACTAATAAATGAGAAGAAGGGAGTTGCTAATTACAGAAATGGGAAGAAAAAGAGAGAAATGGGAAGAAAGAAACTGGAAGGTAGAGAGAGAAACAGGTTTCTGGAGAGGGCAACATGAGTTTGGTTTTGATTATGTTAAAATTGAGATGCCAGTTAGATATCCAGGGCTATGGGATATCTGAGTATAGAGAGCAAGGGACAAGTTGGATTGCATATATATGGTATTGAATAAATAAGAAAAAAACTACTGTAAATCTCAGTAAGAGCCTACATGCCTCTTCATTCCTGTGCCCAGAGATTCAGGTTGTGGCTACGTGAGCCTGATGACCACGAACGAGGTGAGACTGACTTAAGGCAGAATGACAGCCTTTGTTTCTCTTCCTCAAGCTCAGTTTCCTGTGTGGATTAGCAAAGTCACTCTATGACTTTGGGTTTCCTTTCAGCCTGCAATCCAGACACCTCTGGGAGTTGTTGTGAATCTCAGTTTATTAATATTTGCAAAAGTGCTTTCAGGTCCTTTGTTGAGAGGCATTATAGAGAAGCAGAGGGTTATTATTAAGGATGACATTTGCTTATTGTGATTAAAAATGACAAAATGAAATTTCAAGCGCAGAAGTCAACACTGCAATTTAATGTATAAAGGTGTCTTTGTACATCAACAACCAGCCAAATGAGGTCCATCTGTATTACAGAGATTTTCCTAGTTTGCTTTCAAATGAGGATTGGTTTTCAAGTGGGGATTGAATGTAAGCAGACATCATCAGAGGCCAAAAATATACCGTTTCAGCTAATTGCATCCGTTTGCACAATGTTTTTTTTTAATTCTCCTCCTTAATTTATCATGGGCTGCAAATGGAGCCCAGAGAACTGTGCAGTGAGGCCATGTCCACATGGTTTTATTTACCATTGCACACAGAATTTTATTGGGCTATAAAATAAATGGATTTCAGCTGAAGCAATTAGAAGAGTACCTTCTAAGGCCACCGTGCAAATTAGCTCATACCCATGGGCCCTTCCATGGAAGAAACTTACATTATGCAGAAAAGAAATGGGATAGGAGCTTGAGGAGGATGGTGAAAAGTTCCTACTCATATTTCTGTTACTTTCTTGGAAAATGCTGTTTGTGACACACCCCTCCCCACAGCTAAACCAGTTGCAGGATGCATTAAAAAGCAAGGAGAATCTCACAGAATGAAGTACATTTGGCTGGCAATATGTTTTAGGTAAAATTGAACTTGCTTTTGGGATGGAGACTGGGGAGACAAAGTGAGGACTTTACAGGAAATTTACTGACATTTGATTCTCTTTCTCTCTTCTTTAACCTGTTAAGGCAAAATCTCCAGTGTGTTTGATCTACAATTTAGTATAAATGTAAAATGCAAGAAGAAACTAGGGCAATGCTTTTGAATTCTCTCTCTCCTTCCTGCGCCACCACTGGATATACAAATAACCTTGAAAAAGTTCAGCACTATATTGCTCTTGGCTCAAATCATTTGTATAAATGGTACCTTTACCATGTGACCCTTGCTCCCTTAGTTTCAGTTGTGACACTAATTCTCTATTTATCAGGAAAATGGCTGAGTTTGAGAGAACTAGTCTTCCCTACCTCCACGCATAGGCATAAAGCAATGCTATGAATCTGTCTAGTAACATCTGAACCTCTCATCCAGATTAAGAATGAAAAACAAAGAGTTTTCAGAGATTCGAGAAGAAGAGGTAGATGAAAGGATTATTTGAAAACAGCTATTACTGAGTGTATAATTTCCACCATCCCTTGGGGAGATCATGGTCCTATTATCCAGGAACCTTATCTTTAGTGAGGGGGCTCTCAAGGAGTCATTCAGAGAATATGAGCCACTTTGAATATGCTTCAAAAAAGTAAAATAAATTGTGGGCTGGGATTTGACTGGATCCTGTATCTCTAGAGGGGGGTGGGAGCTTTGGCAGAGGATCTAGGACAGCAATGCTGTGTTGAGATTGTCCTAGAGTGGATTTGTGTTAAGGATGTTGAAGTGTTTCTGAAAATCACAGAAACAATGTGGGGAGGTAAATGGGGAAAGCCTGTGGAGAATTGAATTGTTCTGTCCTATAGGGTAGACACGGAGGACTAAGGAAATCTCAAAACAGAGAAGATGGAGGTGTACCTCCAGGTGCCCAATAAAGGATGAAAAGAGAATAAAAATGGGTAGGAAAAAAAATCTCAGAAATTTTCATCAGAGTTCTACTCCCAGTATATTGGTCAGATCAACAGAATTCACAGAATGAAGAAAGGAGGGGGGGGGAGGATTTATTGGATCGGCTCACAATGCAGTCCCGAGTCTCAGCTGCACGCAAAGAATCAGAGGAATCAGCAGCCGGTTGGGCGGTCCAAAAGCTGGAGCCCAGGATCAAAGCAACCACCAATTCAGTCCAGTCCAAGATGTGAAGCTCCTCGGAGAACAGCGAAGCTTCAGTTCGAAGGCTGGAGGCCGACAATCCCAGACGAGAGCAGAAGATCAAGAAGCTCCTCAAGGAAACGGCAAAATTGCAGACTGACGATCTCAGACGAAAGCAGATGCGTTTTCTTCAGGAAGAGTCACGGCTCCCTCTACGTGGCTTTCTCCTTCCTTTATCCAAGTCCTGCACCTATCAGAACCCTACTACCCACATTCAGGGCAGGACTTCCGGTTCAATCCGCTGTTACACAACCAAAGTCACATGATCTGGGGTGAGTCAAGTTGACAAACCAGACCAACTATCACACCCAGGTACCTCTGTTCTGAAGTTTTTTAACCCCAGGCAAAGAACCACCCACAATAAAGAGCCTGGGTCCAGGAAAATGTGCCAAAATGTCCGGAAATGTCATGTTTGTGCTGGAGTTTTGCCGTCTAGGAGTAAGGTTGATGACCCTGCTGAAATTTAAGGAAATGGTGAGAGAGAGGGGTAAAGTTGTTTTACCACATTCCATTTGTCTTGCTTATTTGACACAAGTGCTTCATGTGTAAAATGGGGGTGAGGCCAATGCAATTCAATCAAAGATTTATTGAGTGCCCCTAATATACAAAATCCTGGAAGATGTAAAGCTGAGCAAGGCAATTCCTCTTTTCAAGGATGTAATTTCTAACCTGCTTAGAGCATAGGAAGATACTGGGAAAGACAATGACCTATAGATGTTTCTTTCATGGTTCTGTGGTTTTCTGTACCTTTCTGCTTCTACAAGACAGATTCCTTGAGTGGTTACCTGGTACCCTTGTCTGTTTTTTCCCTTGTAGAAGTTTCTCCCTTCCCCAATCTTGGGTACATTTTTTTTTCAGCTCTCTACCTTGCCCTTCTCTTGCTCTGTTCTGTGTCACAGGGGCTTGTTCCTAAAGATTGTATTTGCCAGGCTTCCCATTCAGTTTGCCAATCAGTGGGCACTCTTAGAATATTGCAGGGATGGAGGGTCTTTGGAGACAGAGAAACCACTAGAGCTTTTTAACATAAAACCTGTCTTTATCATTCAATGGAAACCTCGAATCTCCTTAAAAACCAAGATTGGCTTATTCATGTATTCAGGGTTGACTACCTCTTTTTGGGGACCTGATGCAAATAAAAAAAAATCATGGACTCTTATTCAAAAGGCAGGAAAAATAATTTTCCCTTTCCTCCACTGACCCTTTCTGACTTGTAATAGTGTTTTTTTATTTAATATTGCAATATTTCTGTTACAGGGACACACAGGGAGTAAATATAGACTCTACAATATACCTGGGCACTCCACCATATGAGTTGGCATGAATACTTGTGCATACAAAGAACTAACAGGCCAGATTCCTTCTCCTTCCAGTTGCCAAACCACTGCCTCTGGAGGCTGAGCCAGGCCTCTATCCTCTCCATGGATTTGCTAATTTAACCCACTGTGGCTGAGTAAACTTCCCTCAAGGCTATTGCAACAGCTGCACCAAGATGCAGTAGGTGGGCTGGCCTTCATCAAGTTCTCCTTCAAAGCACCTTGATACTGACATTGCTTTCAGGGATACGCCCAGCACTGACCATTTCCACATTCATGCCTAGGCCCCCATTAACAGTGAAGAGCGGCACTAGTTAGCAGGCATGGCCAAGAAGGGGGCATTCCTGGTTGCTAGAGAATAGAGAGAAGATGGCTAAGAACCCATCCTGGGGAGGGTGGTTGGAAGTGGGACCACATGTCGAATCTCTGAGTCCCTAAGGCATGTTTTATCACCCCCATAGGACTGTACTTATAAAACACAAACTTGAAGATAAATTTATTAAGAGTCTCAGTCGGACATGGTGGCGCACACTTGTAATCCCAGCACTTGGGAAGCTGAGATAGGAGGATGGCAGGTTCGCAACCTCAACATCTTAGTGAGTCACTCCACAACTTAGGGAGACTCTGTTTCCAAATAAAAAATAAAATAGGGCTGAGGGGTGTGGCTTAGACGTAGAATGCCCCTGGGTTTGATCCCCAGTACCACACACACAAAAAAAGAAAATTATTAAGAGTCTCAAGCCATTCACTGCAGGTAGTGTAGGACCCACAATTCTTTTTTTTAATATGTTTTTATTGGTGCATTGTAGTCTCACATCACAATGAGTATCAGTTTGGTGTTAACATACATGCACACAGCTCTTGGTGTCCCTCCCCCCTCCTCGCCCCCTATATGTAGTACTGAGAATGATGTTGGTATAATCTCATATGTACACATTGTTTATGATAGTAATTCCATAGATTCACTTCTTTTTTGCCCTTCCCCTTCCCTTGTACCCCTTCCCTTGCACCACTGAGGGTTCTCTGTCGTCACTGGAGCCCCTTTTGTGTCCTCACTACTCCCTAGGTTGCGCATATTAATGAAAACATATGTGGGACCCACAATTCTAAGTGTGGGACCCTGTGTGACCAGAGGGTCCATGTCCATGACGTGGACCCTGCGTGTACATACTCTCCACTGTGCCTCACCTATTGGTTTACAAATACCAGATTATCAGTAGATGACTTTTGGACAAATGACTGGATAAATAAATACAAGAATGAATGAACAAATCACTGAATACATGAACAAGACAACAAATCAATTTATCAGACTTCCCCAATAAACGGCTGCTTCAGTCGAACATGAGAAAACAACAATTAGCTGGTGGTTATTCTTTATGGCTAAAATAACTTCTAGACTCAATGTATCTACTGCCTCTTCTACCTCTGAAAAGAAGCTTTGAAACGGATTGAAGACTAATGGAACCCTCATCACATAGCTCGGTTATATTCTCAAAAGATTAAATTGTTTGTTTTGTTCAATCCTGGAGATTGAACCCAGGGGCATTCTACCTCTCATCTATACCCCCACACTTATTTTTAGTTTGCAACAGGGTCTCACTAAGTTGCTGAGGCTGACCTCAAACCTTCAGTAGTCCTGTCTCAGCCTCCTAAATATTGGGATAACAGCTGTGTGTCACCACACATGGCTAAGGATCAAGTTATTAATACACAGGTGAGAAGAGACTATAGATGGCACTGATACCAAGCAAAGATTCTCACTGGTATTGCTGTTTCTTCATTTTTATGGTACTTCTGAATTTCAACTTTCTCCTCTGGTGTAAGACCTTGATGTGCTTTCTGATTTGGATCTGCCTTAATTGATTGGAAGGTTTGAGAGTAGCAAGTGTTCTTTCTCATCTTAGACATTGAAGACACAATTTTCTGATCTTAAATGTAGTCCTCCAGGTTATTTCTTGTCTTCATATTTTAGCTGCACAAAATTTGGGATTCTGGGAGCAGAGTGCAAAAGGGACTAAGAGATATGGCTGTTTTACTAGATACCAGATAGTGTCTTGGGTGCTTTTCATATGTTATCATACTAGATCCTTATGTCAACCAAGTTTATGAAATAGATATTAGTGTATCTGTAAAACCAATGAAGAAAAAGGGTCTTAGAGAAGGCAAATAAATTAATTAAAAATTTCTCACTTGTAAATGGAATGAATACCAGGGATTTCAATCCTGATATACTGTACTCTAAAGTCTAGGCTCTTTCCACAAATAAATGAATGAATCAATCAATAAATACTTTAAAATTTTTATTTGATTATGCTTGTTTGATCCAATTTTAGACAGGAACATGTAGAAAGTCTTTTAGGTTTCAGGTAACTCCTTTTTGTTTTGCAGTACTGGGGATAGAACCCAGGGACATTCTACCTCTGAGCTACACCCCCAACCCTATTTTTTTTAATTCTTTTTTTTTTTGTGGTACCAGGGGATTGAACCCAGGGGCATTCTACCTCCACGCTACACCCCCAGCCCTATTTTTTTATACTTTATTTTGAAACCGGGTCTCACGAAGTTGCGGAGGGCCTCACTAGGTAAAGAGAGAGAGAGAGAGACAGGGGGAGAGAGAGAGAGAGAGAGAGAGGGAGAGAGAGAAAGGGAGAGCTGAGGCTGGCCACGAAGCCGGATCTCTGGTCTCCGCCTCCCAAAGTACTGGGATTACAAGCTTGCACCACCACACCCGGCCTATTTTTTTTTTTTTTTTTGAAATGGTCTCACTAAGTTGTGGAGGGCCTCACTAAGTAGCTGAGGATGGCTGCGAACCTGTGAGCCTCCTGTCTCAGCCTCCCAAGTACTGGGATTACAAGTGTGTGCCACCATGCCGGGCCAGATAGCTTCTTTTTAAAAACTTAAGTTGCAAGCCAGGTGCAGTTGAGGAACCAAAGTGAAGCCATGACAGGCTTTAGTTAAAGCTTTAAGTAAAATAGGCCTAAGTATCTGTTTTTCTAGAAGTTAAGTTTCTATAGCCTGTTGCCCCATACCCTGTAGAAAGCATTAAGTGTGCTAATCTGATCTTGTCCCTAGCAACCCCTAGAAACAGCCAATCGGTGTCAAGCACACCTGGGTCTGGAATTCCAGATAATTTGGGCTAGGCCACTCTGACCAGAGTCAGTAGGCCCCCCACCCATCCTGGACATTCCTGAGAAAGGTGCTACGGGCCCAATCAATCAGCTAAAATGTCACCATATAGGGTTAACGCTTCCCTAACGATGACCCCTACCTAAGGCCCGAAAATTAAACCAACCAGGGAACGCCAACAAGCTTATGTTTTAAACTAACCTATCAATGTAAAGGTGGGGTGGGCTGCCTCCTTAAGGGATAAAAGCTTTGTTTTCAGAGAGCAAGGGGCTTCTCCCTGTGACCACTGCGTTGGTGCATATTAGGAGCCCAAGCTCGAGCTTGAATAAAGGACCCTCGTGTGTTTTACATCGGAATCGGCTCCTGGTGGTCTTTGGTGGGATCACGAACTTGGCACTTCACAGTGGCACACACCTGTAATCCCAGTACTTGGGAGGCTGAGGGAAGATTACAGATTTGAGACCAATGCAAGGTAACCCAGTGAAATGCTGTTTCAAAATAAAAAATAGGGCTGGGAGTGTAGCTCAGAGACAGAATGTGCCTGGGTTCGTTCCCTAGTAACACACACACACACACTAGGTTGCAATGAATGAATAAGTGATGTAACAATATGACAACAAAAATCTGAAGTGTTTTTTTTTTAAATTATTATTAGTAGCACCATTTAACTTGAACCGAAACAGAACTCATTTAAGTATTTGAAAAAACAAGTAACCTCATTATATGGCCCTTCCTCAGCTACTATTTCAATAGAATCAGAATTTCTTTCTTCACTAATTATTTCCTGTCCCTTTTATCCTCTGAAATCTAGGTGAATGGCACCTCCAGGGTGTTACAAGCAAATTAGACACACAAATAGTCACAGATAATTTCCATGTCATATTTTTCTGGACTGTGCATCCTGCCTAAGACTTTATTGGGTAGATTCATTTCTCCTACATACAATTCCTTTCGCTTTTATGAGGAGGAAGAATGATGCTCTCTTATCAGTCCTGAACTCACTGCAGGATTAAATGTTATGAATGCTGCCATGTTTGGCCTTTGATAGAAAAATGATATGATGTCTCTGTATTGTTTTCTAATCAGGCCATAACCTTCACCACACCCTAGGGATATTGAAATGAATCTATTAGAAAAATGTCAATTACAACATTCTTTCTTTCCCAGAGCAGTTATTTATTTGGCACCATCTCTGCACAGGGCTTTATGACCAGTACAGAAGATGGAGTATAGGAGGAGGGATTCTGATGACAATAGGGACTTTCCCCCAAGGGACCTTCAGGTTGGTAAATGAGATAGGCATCTATGAGAAGGACTGTCACACAGAAGGACAGAAAGAGCCCTAGGCGAGTTCCAAAGCAAGAAAGATTGATTCCAGCTGGGAGATTGGGAGAGCCTTTGAGTAGGACATTATGAACAGGGGACAAAGTAAAAATATTAGAATTAGGTCATTTCTTTGAGCCGAGGAAAACACCCTTGAAATCTCCATGAAGTCAGTTCACTGGTAAAGGCAGAATACAATCTGCTATTTTGTGTGTGTGTGTGTGTGTGTGTGTGTGTGTGTGTGTGTGTGTGTGTATGTGTTTTGTTCATTGAATTTATGGAACTACCACAGGTGGGTTAACAAAGAGCCTAAAAGTTCCCAAGTCTTCATTTTCAATTTTCATTTGCTGACTTAAAAGTGATTTGGAGAAATGGCTTTATTGATGGGCTAGCAGGGCCTCAGGTGCAAAAAAACAGAATAGTTCATTTGTTGTTATCTTTTTCATTTGTTCATTCTTTCACTTATATGTTCCCTAAAACATATTAGTTATATAAAAGGCAGTGAGGTAGGCACTAGGGATAATGTGACCAGTGTGCCCGACATTGTTCCTGTTCTGGTAACGTAGGGTGTAGATCTTTGTTACTCCAAGTGAGTCCCCCAGACCAGAAGCATCAGCACCACCTGTGAGCTTTGGAAGAAATGCAGATTCTCTGATTGGCCCAGCCCTACTGAGTCAGAATCTGCACTGTAACTAGATCCCTAGGGTTTGAAAAGAAGTTATATTTGTAACCCCAAACAGAGCCAAGCAAGCAGTCTGCAAACTTGGGTGTTTTAGTCAAATGCTCAGAACAGAAAAAACATCTATATGCGAAGTTCTTCTGCCTTGAGAAGGTATGGGTTTCCAAATAAGCTTCCCATATAATGGCTGTCTAGATGGAAAAGCTAATTTTCAGAGAAAATTTGAACACTATATAGACTGACAAAACCAATGAGCTCAGATTTTTTTTTTAATTCTAAATGGAACTGGAGAGAGCTCTTAGAGTAACCTCCAGTGACCTAATAATTTGCATCCCTTCAGTTAGATGTAACCAGCCTTTCTATTTCCTTGCCTAGAAACTGTTTTTTGTCAATCTCACTTTGTCCAAATATTATCTATCCTTCAGGTGTCATGAATAGCACCTTCCATTTGGCATCTTTCTCAATGTCCCAGGAGAACAGATATCACTACTGAGTTACCCCAGAAGTATTATATCTGTACCTCTCTATGACATTGACATATTTCTGTCTTCATGTGCACATGGTTGATTCTATGATTTATTTCCTTCACAGCAATGCCTTTAAGGAAAATGGGCCCATGTCATATCTCAATATGTATAGTCCTTGGCATTTTATCATGTACATAGTAGGTCTTGGCATATTATCATGCACAGTAGGCCAGTTGTGTTTGTTGAATGCACTGAGACACACAAATCACCAGTAGAGTCCCATATTGTTAAATTAGAGATTCAAGCACATTAGCTATGCTTAATCAAAGGCTTTGGAAGCTGCCAAATGACATTAATCTACCCAGAGTGTCCCTATTTTGGATAAGATTTATATCCAGAGTTGTGCCATGTGCAATGGAATTAAAAATGAAATCTACAAGGTGTTTTGAATCTGGTTGGGGAATCAAGACATTTTATCCTAAACAACATTTACTAGCAACAGAATGAAGAACATAATAAAGTAACTAATTTAGCATAATTCAATGTCAAATTGCAAAATAAGGACTATAAAGATTCTGGGGAAGGAAAAGGATAAATCAGAGTTGGTGAGAGTTTATACAAAATGTGGGTAGAATAGGTGAGGCTTGAGTTGGAATTTGGAGGATAATGCTGAGTTGAAGAAGAGAACACATAAATTTGTTAGGCACAGATATTGTAAGTGTGAGAAGAATAGGAGAAACAACTTTTCTCAAAAGGAGTTTGAATGTTTCATATCTTGAAAGGAAGACCCTCGTGTACCAAGTTCAGATTCCCAAAGATGGTCACAATAATATCTCTCACCTCCATGCTCTTCTGTAATGTCACGGTCTCAGCCAGCCTTCTCACTGCAGTGACTCAATAAGCCTGATCACATACAACTTAGAGGAAGGAAGATTTGTTTGCTCACAATTCTGGAGATTTCAAGGGTTCAGTCTGGAGATTTCAAGGGTTCATGTGAGGCTGGTTTTATTGTTGGAGCTCAGGGCATGGTGGCAGGAAGCAGAGAGAGGGATGAGCAGAGTTGCTCTCACATCATGGAGGCTGGAAGCAAGAGAGAGAGAGCAAGCAAGCAGGAAATGCAAAGACACAAACACAGTCCCCAAGACCACACCCCACCTGCCTTGTCACCATCCAATAAATCCATTATAATGGATTTATCCACTGATGAGATTACAACTATCACAAGTTGATTATATCAACTCTGAACAAACCATGACAGTGACATTATTTTCTTGTTGATTGGTGTGTCTATAACCCCTCCCCTTGAATCTGAACAGATTTATGATTGCTCTGGCTAATGGTGTAGCTCAGTGGTAGAATGCTTGCCCAACATGCATGAAGCCCTAGTTCAATCCCCAGGACCTCCCTCTCCCTAAAAAAGAAATGATACTAGGTGACTTCCAAGACTAGGACCTAAATGTCCAGGCAGTTTCTGCCCTGATTTCTTTGATGTTCACTCTCTTATACCCATTATGTTGTAAATATTACAACATTTAAAATCTAAACTAGTCTTCGCATAGGGATCGCCATCACTGACATTGGGCTGTGAGAAGGGTACAAAAGAAAGGTGCATGGAGACAGAGTTCTGTGGGCAGTGGGTGAGGGCCTTTTCTGTGGCAAGCATTTGCTCAAGAGTCCATTGTTTTTAGCTAGCATGGTGGCACATACCTATAATCCCAGTACTTGGGAGGCTGAGACAGGAGGATTACTGGTTCAAAACCAGCCTGGGCAACTTAGCAAGACCCTCAGCAACCTAGCAAGACCCTGTTTCAAAAAAAATAATAATAAAAAATAAAAAGAGCTGGGAGTATAGCTTGGAGGTAGAATGCTCCTGGGTTCAATCCCCAGTACAAAAAAAGTCCTTGATTTATGTAAATAACAACACAACATGGCAATAAGTAAGTTTCATGATTTATATTTTATGCAGTGCTTTTGCCAACTTGACAATATTTGAGTATTGGAACAGTCTCACTAAGATATCCAGAACATAATTTTTAGTTTTTCATAGGCAGCAGCAGTAGGTAAATTCAGTGCTTGGGCTATGTACCAGATTTCCTGAATTCAAGTTCCAGTTTCTCTTTATAACAGCTATGTAGAGCACTTAGGACCGTACCTTGTATCGAGTACAGTGGTCAGCAATATTTGCTGCTGGTGCACAAACCATGAGAGGTGCTGGCTCATATTATCCTTGGGCAAAACTCAGAACTGGCGTGGAATCTGGATTTACACCAGTGGTTCCTGTGAGAACTTTTACAGCACGAAGGAAAGGTGCATTTCTAGAGGCCATGTCCCTAGAGGCTAACTAATGTGTCTCTCGGGGTATGACCTCTAAAGATGTACTTCGTCTAAAAATGCAGGCTAGCTAATGTGCCTCTAGGGATATGGCCTCTAAAAATACACCTTGTCTTTATACAGGAATGAGTTCACCAGAATGGCTGCCTTCAACCAAATTCATGACTAAGATCTTCTTTATGCTTGTGTTGTATGGGTAAAAAACCAAAGACCTTATTTCTTCCTATCTCTTGGAACTGTCCTCCCCTGTCTTGTTAACAATAAGATCTTAAAGATGATTTTTAGGTTATTTAAGTAGGAGACTGTTATTTGAAATGTGCTTTTTTTTCATTTTTCTTTTTTTTTTTTGTGTGTGTGTGTGTGTGTGGTACTAGGGATTGAGCCCAAGAAGGATATTCTACCTCTGAACTACAGCCCCACCCCTATTTTATTTTTTAGGTCTCACTAAGTTGCTGAGAGTCTCAGTAAGTTGCTGATGCTGGCCACAATCCTGCAATCCTCCTGTCTCAGCCTCCCAAGTACTAGGATTATAGGCGTGTGCCACCATGCCTGGCTCAACATGTGCTTCTTGTCAACCCTGACGGCTCTTGGTTTGGATTTTCATTCCTCTCTGCAGCCTCTCCAGTCACTAGTTTGTCCCTTGACTTTGGCCACTTTGATGCCTAGATCTTGTAAATAAGATCGTGTTGGACCTCATCCCCTCTTAGCATGCTCCTCTGCCACCATATCTTATCTCTTTCCATTGCAAATTTTCGATATTTTCCTATACTCTCTTTTATTTCTTTCTTAGCCACCATTTAATTATCTCTCAGCTTGGTACATTAAGTGATCCTCAACTGATATGTCAATAACCTTTTAATCGTCCCCATATTAGAGTGTTTTCCACAATATCCATGGCTCCTCCGTGTTCCTGCTTTCTTGTTTGTGGGCTGTCATTTACCTGTGAGGGGAATGGTGTGCAGATCTGAGCTGAAGGTGACTTAGCTCAGACCTTGCTTCTCCCACAGGGGGGAGAAAAAAATCAGTCTTTAATGAACTCGGGGCTAAAGTAGATTAGCCGTTTTCTTTGGGTAAGATGGATGATGCTATCAACATTATTAAGTCACTGGGTCTGAATTTCTCTTTGTGTAAATCCAGTGTAATAAGCACTATTAAAACTCCTGTCAATCCATCTCACTGACATATTTTAGCCAAAAATGAATACAGTACATGCTCTGATTAAATAGTCAACTTCATTATCCATTCATTTTACCTGCTTCTGAGTAACTTGGTGTTACCTACTGTCGTTTGGCAATGGGCTTTCTTTTCCAATGAGTTCATAATATACAAGATGATACATGATTAGTCCAATTACTTAAAACAGCTGAAACCTTACCAGATTAATGAGGAAGCTCTCTTATATAACCTCACTTTAACAAGTTTGGTAAGGGTTTTATTTTTTCTTTTTCTTTTCTTCTTCTTTTTCCATATGTGAAATATTCCTTTAGCATCTTTGCAACCCTTCCTACTAAAGGAACATGCCCAGGTAAAAATTACTAAGATTGTTCTGAGATATGGTGGCAGGAGTGAGTGGGGCATCCACTGTCCCTTTGGAAGAGATGGGGAGAATATTTCTTGCACCTGTTGGACCTATTACTGCAAACCTTCAGAGTGAAATAAGTAATCCAGTATATTTGATCTATGGGAGATGGGTATAGGGGGAAGGGAAGTGAAGGTGAGGTTTTCAAGGAATGTAACACTGTCTTTTGCTGTTGACCAATGTTCTTTTACTCACTTAGAACAGCATTTTCCTGCCAATGACCCAAGCTGCCTATTTTATCCACCTTCTCCAAGGGTGAGAGTGTAGGGGGGGATCAAGTAAAACTTAGGAGAAAAAGCTGGTGGAGTTTTGCTGCTATGTGTAGTATTTTACCTCTCTACTTATGGGTGTGTATTAGTAAAAGTTTAACACTTTCCACTCAATAGTAAGGGAAATCTCTAAGGTTAGATTTGTTCCTAGGTGGCTCTAAATAACTCAAGTTTTGGCTTAAAAATTTTTTTTTTGTTTGAATCTTCTTCAGTAGTTGCTGAGTACCACTTGGGCCAGTGGGCTCTGACTGCCCGTTATTTGCTGACAATGGTGATTTGGGAATGACCCTGGAAAAATTGAAATTAAACTTTGGTTTTCTGACTTCTAATAGGAGGTAAAAGTTGAATATTTGCAACACAATGTCATTTCATTCACTACAGAAATGTGCTAATGCTAATACATGTAGTGCAGAATTCTTTTATTATTAGAAATAGGCTGGGTGGAGAATTAGGAGCAAAAAAAAAAAAACCCAAAAGGTAGAGAATTGTTCACTGACTCATTCCTAAATTTACTTGCAAGGAGAAAAAATTAATGGAAATCACTGTTCTCTTATTATGTTTCCATTTCTCAAAGAAATGATGAGCCGAGCAAAGAAAGAAAATGTGTTCGCCTATATTTTATCTCTCTTTTATATACAAATAGGGCTCTGATTAAAATACATTTTGGTGGCTCTGACTAGGGAGAATTTATCTGTGGGGAGGGAAACGCTTGAAAAGGATAACGATTCATTGTTTGGTATTATCAATGCTACGACTCAGACTCTTTATAGAGTTCAGTCCTATATGGATTCTGTAGAATTACTAATGCTCCCTGCCTTATGTGGCTCACATCTTTACAGAAGTGCTTAATCTGAAGCTGCATACTCTTTTCATTTATTTTTTTTGTGCATGCACAATTGCTTCTAACATTTTCTCTTTTCCTCCCTCAGCACGAATTTTCTCTTTTCTAAAGAATTTTAATCTCTCGAGTCATAAACCTTTTTTGATGCCTTCCACTATGCTTTAGGTAAATTCAGGGTACCTTTTTTTTCCCTGATGGGGATTGAAAACTATGGTAAAATTATTCTTTAATTATTGGAGAATGGGACACTTGAAGGGACAATTATACCAGTGAACATATGCTCATTTGGTGGTTTGATGGCCAGGTGGTTCTGTAAGTTCAAAGTGACACCCCTCTCCCCCACTGCCACACTATTATGCTCATCTAAACAGTGAAGGGGACTAGCAATGCTATGTGCTTCTGTTGTGGAAGTTGCTGAGCTCAGTAGGTAGGATATGACAAGTATGGAATCAAGAGTCTTGCCACTTGAAGTGTGGTTCTTGGAGTAGCCTCATTGATGTCACCCGGGGGCAGGTTAGAAATGCAGAACCCCACCCCAGCACTATTGATCCTGAATATGCATTTCAACAAGACCTCAAGATGAATTACGTGTGCAGAAAATTTTGAAAATAACTGTTCAAGAGATACTTCTTTACTTGCTCAACAAATTCTCCATTAAAAACTGTTGGAATAACAGCACTAGTGATAGCTATGCACTAAAAGTTAGACTAAGAGTTTTATATTTCATTGTTTGATTTAATCTTCACATCATACATGAAAGGCTATGTTTCCTCTTGTCCTCATTTAATAGTTATGGCATTTATGCTCAGATAAGTGGGGTTCTTTGTTCAAAGTCACATGGGGAGACATTTATTCATGAGGTTACTGAGACAGGATCTTTGCATTGGCTTTTTAAAAAAAATATTTTAACTGAAAAATTATAAAATTGTATATATTAATGAGGAACCCTGTAATGTTGCAATACATATATACTTGAAATAATATTTAAATCAGGTTAAACATATTTATGTCCTCAAACATTGATTCTTTTTTTATGGTGAAAGCTTTCAAAATCCTTTCTTCTAGCTTTTTGAGATATGTAATACATTATTGTTATCTGTAGTCACCCTACTGTGCAATAGCACAACAGAATGTCTTCCTCCTATCAAACTGTAACATAGTGTCCATTGATCAACCTCTCAATATCTCTCCCTGCTCCCCCATCCCCACTCTTCCTGAACACTGATAACTATCATGCTATTCTCAACTTCTATGAAATTATTTTTTATATTCCATATATGAGTGATATCATGTGGTACTTGTCTCTTTGTGCCTGGCTTATTTCACTTAAATATTTTCTCCAATTCATTAGATTGTCTCTTCACTCTATGGATTGTTTTCCTTTGTTGTGCATAAGGTTTTTAATCTGATGTCATCCCATTTGGCTATTTTTACTTTTGTTTCCAGTGCATGTGGGGTCCTCTCTGAAAAATCCTTGCCCATTCCAATGCCCTAAAATATTTAGCTGATGTTTCCTTCTAGTTGTTTCGTAGTTTCTGGTGTTGCATTTAAAGCTTTAATCCATTTTGAGTTGATTTTTGTATGTAGTGAGAGATGGGGGAAAATTTCATTCTTTAGCATGTGAGTATTCAATTTTCCCACCACCATTTATTCAGACTACTTTGTCCCCTGTATGCTCTTAGCATTTTTTTTGTCAAAGATCAGTTGGCTGTTGATGTGCGTTTTCTTCTAGGCTCTCTCTTCTGTTCCATTGGTCTATATGTCTATGCTGCTTTGATTATGACAGCTTTGTAGCATATTTTGAAGTCAGGTATTGTAATGCTTACTGTTTTGTTCTTTTTGCTCAAGATGGCCTTTGCTATTTTTTTGTTTTCATGTGTGTATGGTTCCATATAGCTTTAGGATTGTTTTTTCTAGTTCTGTGAACGATGTCATTGGGATTTTGATAAGGATTACGTTAAATCTGTAAATTGCTTTGTGTAGTATGGGCATTTTACCAGTATTGATTCTATCAATCCATGAACATAGGGTGCCTTTCCACTTTTTTGCGATCTCTTCAACTTTTTCATCAATATTTTGTAATTTGCATCATAGAAATCTATAATGGTTTGGATTTAGAATGTCCCCCTATCTCTCATGAAAACAAGGTAGCGATGTTAGAAGCAGGGCTTGGTGACTAAGGATGGATCCCTGGGGGTGTGGCCTTAAGGACTATATATGGTTCCCTCCTCCCCCTGCTTGCTCTCTGCTTCTGTCCTCTGTGATGTGAGAGCCGTGCCTAGCCCTCTCCCTCTTTGCCCTTCATTCCACCATGCTGTGAGCTCTGCAAACCCTGCCTGACATGGACTGAACATCTGAATCTCCAAAAACTGAGCAAATAAATCTTCCTTCCTCTAAGTTGTGTGGCCAGTCATTTTGGATTATGCCAATGAGACTGTTGACTGAGACAAGACCTTTCATCTCTTTGGTTAAATTCATTCCTGGGCATTTTATTTCCTTTGTAGCTACTGTCAATGGGATTTCTTTCTTTATTTCTATTTCAGATAATCTGCTATTGACATATAGCAATGCTAACTATTGTATGTTGATTTTAGATCCTTCAACTTGCTGAATTCATTTATTAGTTCTAATAGCATTTTTGTGGCATTTTGGGGGTTTTCAAAATATAGAATTATGTCATCTGCAAACAATGAGAATTGACTTTTTCTTTTCTAATTTGTATGACCTTTATTTCTTTCTCTGACTGATTTCTTTTGCTAGGACTTTCAGTACTGTGTTGAATAAAAGTGGTGAAAGTTGGCGTCCTTGTTTTGTACTAGATCTTAGAGAAAAAGTTTTCAGCTCCCCCCCCATTCAATATAATGCTAGCTTCTGGTTTATTATAAATGGCCTTTATTATGCTAAGGTACATTTTTTCTGTATCTCATTTCTTCACTGTTTTTATCATGAAGGTATGCTGAATTTTATCAAATGTTTTTCTGCATCTATTGAAGTAACCATGTAATTTTTTGTCCTTCATTCTATTGATATAGTGTATCATATTTATTGACTTGCATATATTGAACCATCCTTGCATCCCTGGGATGAATCTTACTTTATGATGGTGAATAAGCCTTTTAATATGCTGTTGGATTTGTTTTACTGGCACTTTCTTGAGGGTTTTTGTATCTACACATTGACTTTTGATTGTGCCTCTTGAGATGATCAACTTTTCAACAGAGTCATACAAATTAGACTCTGCAGACACTGACTTATAAACAACATCATCTTATTTCTTCATAATAAATAAAGTAAATGCCACATAGATCAGATCACTTATTGTGGATCTTCTCATACAGTGTCTGGGTTGGCTCCCCCGACAAGCCAGGATAAAATCAGGAGGTTTTTGTTAGCCCAGAATTTGAGTGATGGGAGTTAGTTGATGGTAGTAGAATTAGCTGACGATGTTAGTGTCTAATGTTATCATAGAATGATAACTTGATGTACCTCTCCTCTGCTCCAGAGCCTTGCATAGGCCCAGGACACTGACAGCTTGAGTTTGATTGATGGAGTCCTTTCCCCTCAGCAAGCCTAGAGATTCAAACCCAATCCAACCTCTATGGTGAGTTTTATTTTCAGGTAGATTATATAATTTTTTGTCCTATAAATGCTATTGATTTGACTAAAGTCAAATTTTGCTCCTGTATGTGACTAATGTTTATTCCTGATCTCAGCTGCTTTGATCTAACTTCACCAATCTATCTCTAGTGAGGTATGCCTTAATGCTTTGCACATTTTTCTACTATCAATCCATTTTTTTTTTCAGAAAAGAAAAGGCTTATAACCACTGCTTCCTTTTGGGGAATTTTGAATAGTTTTGGCATTGACTCAGTTAACTTATAAATATGGTACATGAAGATATCTATGCTATTATGCATACCATTTTCTATAACATAATGCATATATTCATAAAATCAACTACAAACACAAAGGCCTCTACCTTGTGTTGGGAACTAAACTTTCTTGTTCAGTTGTAACTCTAACATAAGATATTTTATTTACTCTCAAACCATCCATATAAGTTAGATAATACCATTCACACTTGGAAGAGGAGTAAATTGAATTGGGCTGGTATTAAGGAACTTACTTTTGGTCATACAGATGGTAGCAGATGGACACAGATTTTGATATATGTGACAAAGGCTCATTTTTTCTCAGTTTCTTCCTTACTTCCAATACAGTACCTTATCTAATGAATATAGTTAATGGCAATATGCCATTCTGTGAGCAATGGACAAACTAAATCATGGAGCTGTGACTTACGGAAATATTGGAGACAGTTAATTTCTCCAGGCTGGATGGAACAAAAGCTACCAGTGAGCCATTCTGATAATGGCTCAACTGAGAATTCCATCCTGTTTTCAGAATCATTTTAGCACTCTAATACATTTTTTTTCTCTTCAGGGAAACCATAATCCAATTTAAGCAACTTTTAGGCATTATATAAAATAACTACTCCAAGTTATTTTTATTTACTGCATCAGTCTCAATGTACTACAAATTTTATGGGTCTTTTAGCAAACAGAATTAAATTATTTATTATGCAGTAGTATGTTTATATCTTGCTTCTCAGGAAAAATGATCACAATCAAATTCAGTTGCTTAAGAAGTAGACACAGTTGCCTTAACAGAATTCCCAATATCTTAACACAAATGAAGAGCTTTTCTTTTGACAAATGCTTCTTCAGACTGGCTACATGCCTTTTAGGCACATGAGGTATTATGTAAACAAAATATACAAGAATCCCTAATCTCATAGAACTCAAATTTTACAAAAATTTACAGAAAATTTTAAAAATTAAATAAATATAAACAATAAATTATATAACAGTTACAATCTGTAAGTCATATAGAAAATTAAAAGGGAAAGAAAAAGGAGAAATGCTGGTAGAGATAAGAGACAGTATTATGTGGGCTGGTTAGAGTAGACCTTGAAAAGGATAGTATAAAAAAAAAGAACTGAAGGAGAAAAGGGTGTTAACAGGGACTTACCTGCAAGAAAGCATTTCACGTAAAAGCAGTAGCTTTAATGAAGGATAAAAGGGATCACTGAATAGAAAAGAGGTTAGTGTGGTTGGAGTGGAAAGAGGCTACATGGAGAAATAGTTGGAAACAAATGATAGAACAAAGGGACAGATCATGTGGACATATTTAGGCCCTTAAAAGGATTATGGCTATTCCTCTGAGTGAAATAAAGGATTGTTGGTGGTTTTGAGGAGAAAAACCATAATATTCAATTCATTTAAAAAGATAACTTTGGCTAATGTGTTGGTAAGAGACCATAGAAAGACAAGAGAAAAATAAGTTCAGCAACTGTTATAATAATTCTTGAATGAGGTAAGTGTCTTGGATCAGAGAACTAAAGTCGAGGTGTGAGAAACATTCAAGTGATGGATATTTTTGAAAATAGAAGAGTTCAAGGGGATTTGGGGAAGGAGGTGAGGAGATGAAGAGGGAGATTCAATGGTGGAGAAAGTTCAAATAATCCTGTGTTCATATGTGAAGTTATTAATACCGATTTTAATATTATGTACAGGGAGGGGGAGGAGCAGGGTGAGGGCCAGAGAGTAACACACAAGTGCTGTGTACATGTGTGTTCCTATCACTCTGAACCTCACTATGACCTATAATGGCACAATGTTTAAAATATTCCTATTTTTAAAGCAATATTCTAACCTTAAGAAAAATACATAGCTATTGAGGTGTGTGTGTGTGTGTGTGTCTCTGTGTGTGTGTGTGTGTGTGTGTGTGTGTGTGTGTGTGTGTTAATGTGGAACATTGAATCCTCTTAGAAAAAAGGAAAAAGATAATAGAGCCAACAAGTTTTTCTTTTTTTAAAATATGCTTTTATTGGTGCATTATAGTCTCACATCATAATGTAAATCATGTTGACAGTGATATACATGCACACAGCACTTGGTGGGCCACCCCCACCTCCTAATTTCCCCCCTTCCCAAGACAGAGAACCGAGATTGACATTGGTATATTCATATATGTACATATAGTCAATGGTAGTATTTCCATTAATGTACCTCAGTCTTCCCCCTCCCCTTCCCTTAGACCACCTCCCTGGCTCCACTGAGGTTTCTCCTCCATTATCTGGAGTCCCTCTGGTATCCCAGTTACTCCTTAGCTTGTACATATTAAAGAAAACATATGACCCTTCGCTTTCTATGTCTGGCTAATATCACTTAACATAAGGTTCTCCAGGTCCTTTCATTTTCTTGCAAATGACATAATTATGTTCTTCTTTATGGCTGAGTAGAATTCTATTGTGTGTATTTCCCATAATTTTTTAATTCATTCATCTGTTGATGGACACCTAGGTTGGTTCCATAATTTGGCTATTGTGAATTGTGCTGCTATGAACATAGATATGTATACATTACTGTAGTTTTCTGATTTCAGCCTCTTCGGGAAAATACCCAGGAGTGGTATAGCTGGATCATATGGTGGATCCATTCCCAGTTTTCTGAGGATTTTTCACACTGATCTCCATAGTGGCTGAACTAATTTGCACTCCCACAAACAGTGTAGAAGAGTTCCTATTTCCCCACATCCTCACCAACATTTATTTTTTGACTTCTTGATGATTGCCATTCTGATTGGGGTTAGATGGAATCTCAGTGTAATTTTGATTTGCATCTCCCTGATTGCTAATGATGTTGAGCATTTTTTCATGTATCTATTGCCTATGAGGCATTTAGACAGAGAGACATCAAGGATGACCCCAATGTGCTTGGCCTGAACCATTTCAACGACTGCGTTATCCATCCACTGAGATGAGGAAGGTGTGAGTTTGGGTTTCAGGGGAGGAAGAAGCACTTTTGAACATGTTGAATTTGAGATGTCTAGTGCATATTCAAATGTGGGTAGATAGTAGATTATTGGGTGCATAACTCTGGAATTTAAGAAAAATATATGGACTGGAATCATAAATTTGGGATTCATGAGCATGTAGATGGAATATTAAGGCCGTGAGATTGAGATCATGTAGGAAGTGAGTATAAATAGAAAATCAAGATGAACAAAGGAAATGAATGCCAAACACTCCAACGTTAAAAACTCAGGAAGAAGAACAGGAACTAGCAGTAGATACTGAGAAAGAGTAACTACTAAGGAAAAAAAAAAGAAAGTTGAGACTGTGTGGTGTCCTAGGAACCAAGAGAAGATGGTGAGTTAAAGAGGAGGTAGGATTCCACCTCTGACTAATGCAGAAAATCACAAAACACTGTTCCTTTCTTCTTAACCAAAATAAACTAGATAAGCTATCAAAATCATAATTTTTAAAAAAACCATCAGAAGCTTAGGATATAAGAAACAAAAATTAATAAATTCCCCCACTTGGCTAAACGTGTGAAAAGGTGGGTGTTATGGAAAATCCTCAGCAGACCTAAGTGTTTCATCCTGAAACAGAATTGTTTTGATAGATGTTAGTGGGTGAAATTCTTAAACTTTCAACTCCCCCAAGTACTTTTGACTGATGTTAAGATCTGTTCTTCAAATCGTAGAAATTCTTTTTTTTCCTGTTTAATTTTAAGGATAAATAGAGTGATGTGAAAATTTACTGATACCTATAGCACCTTTGTAAACTAGTATAAGCTGGCTTTAATGATAGCACTTTTGTTAATGATGAAAAGCATAAAATATGAAAAGCATAAAACCTGGGGAGTTACTCTTCTCAAAGTTGCCTTTATTCAGATCCACCTTTATTACACATATATTTCTGGTTCAAGAGCACCCAGCTTAAGCAGACGGTGGGGATTGTGATGTCACCCAATAAAGTGCAATGAGAAAGAAAAGGACTTTGAAAAATAAATCTCAAGCCAGGTGTGGTGGTGCACGCTTGTAATCCCAATACTTGGGAGGTTGAGACAGGATCATGGCAAGTTCGAGACCATTCTCAGCAGTGTAGCAAGGCCCTCTGCAACCTAGTGAGACCCTGTTTAAAAATAAAAAAAATAAAATAGGGCTCGGGGCATAGCTCAGAGGTAGAATGCCCCTGAGTTCAATCCCCAGTAATTAACTAATACACACACACACACACACACACACACACACACACACACACACACATCTCAGAAGGCAAAGACAAGCAAACCAATACTTTTTCAAAAAGTGAAAGTAATTTGTCCTAGAAAAAGGAAGGCTGGGTTAATGAGAGTATGGACAATTTTGTAGAGACATTAAAAGATAACTTTAAGGTAGACTGTAATATTCCATTGTCTAGAAAGAGAGAAAGAACTGTGGTCTTTTCTGGATTATATGATTCTAGTCACATCTGAAGACTAGGGCATGGGCTTCATCAACATCTGATGGAGGTCTCTTTAAGAATTTTTTTTCAGTTAAAAAGCTAAATGGTAACATATATTGGTTTAAAACTCAGTATTAATAAAGGTAAGCCTTAAGACAATATGTATTATCTAATTAAATCCCCCTATATAGAATTGATGCTCGAAGTTTTGTTCTATGATTAATGGATCTGTGAAGAAAACTGCTAAGCCAGCAAGCTGGCTCTTTTGCAACTAAAATGTATCATTTTAGTTTCACTTTTATATGGCCATTTTCTGCTTTGTCCTTCCTCAGAGACTTGAAAATTTCTGCCTGGTATATGGTAGGAAGACAGTATTACTGATTCAAAAATTCATAGCTGTGGTGGCGTGTCTGAGGAGTACCCAGCGACCTGGCGATGGTGCCAGCCTCCAGAGTGTTAGAGGAAGAGATTATTTTCCATCCATTTTCCATAGCTGATATAATCTTGGCCCCGAGAAACCAAGTGTCAGAGTTTTTACAGCTAATAAATTCCGTGAATGAAAGCAGACTGCTGTTGTAGTTATAAATGTTTGGAATACTGTGCTTGGAGTATCCCATGATTTCACTCTTTTTCCCTATAGGTAAATAAAAACTATTAAGTTGAAAAACAGGGCCATTTGGTCATCACACTTCATGATAATGGGGAAGTCAATACAGTGCAAGAGGGCAGAGTTATTTGTAAAAATTGAAAAACAGAAAATGAAAATATTTTTACTTTCTTATTGTAGGAATATATCTATAGAACAAGAAAATGTAAGAATTACACTTTGTAATACTTAAGACAAAAAAGTGCCCAACTGCATAGAGGTTAATAACATACATTTCCCCTTTACTGTCTAAGTTTTACTTGAATTTAAGGTTGACATAAATTACTAATCTTATTTTCTAGTTGAGCCATCTCATTTTTTTTTCTTATGTCTTTGGCGATAACCAAGGAATATACTATCAAAGAAAATAGATTAAATGTGTTTTATTTATTTATTTATTTATTTATTTATTTATTTATTACTAGGGATTGAAGCCAGGGGCATTCTACCTCTGAGCTACACCCCTGGCTCTTTTATTTTTTATTTTGAAATGGGATCTCACTAAATTGCTGAGGCTGGCCACAAACCTGCGATCCTCCTGTCTCAGCCTCCCAAGTACTGGGGTTACAGGCGTGCGCCACCACACTGGGCTTGAAACATGTATTTAATTGTCAGATAGTCAATTAATAGCCTTTACCAAATATTGGGCCAGGAACATGCCAGATATTTACAAACATGAAATTGTTTAATCTCCATAACAGTCCTAGGATATTGTTTTCAAGTTAATCCATAAAGAAGCTGGGACTTGCAGAACTGAGGCAACTTGCCAAAGTGATGTAGCTCTAAAAAGTCAGAAACAGACTCAAAACTTGGTGTATAGCCGGGCATGGTGGTGCACACTTGTAATCCCAGTACTTGGGAAGCGGAGATCAGAGGATCCGGGTTCGCGGCCAGCCTCAGCTACTCAGTGAGGCCCTCCACAACTTAGTGAGACCCTGTTTCAAAATAAAGTATGAAAAATAGGGCCGGGGGTTTAGCTCAGAGGTAGAACGCCCCTGGGTTCAATCCATACCGCAAAAAAAAAAAAAAAAAACTTGGTGTATCTGATCTAAAAGGTCATGTCCCTAACTACAGAATGATGGCCCCGAGCTTCTCTGTAATAGTTGCCTCCGCCATATTGATGTGGTCAGGATCTCTAACGTGGCTTGGAGGGAGTGAATGTTCATAGAATCTTGTTTTATTCAGTGGGCTATAATCCATTTCTGTCAAAGTTTAATTTGATATTCTACAGGTGATTTTAATGGGCAGTAAAGCTTAAGAAACTCCGCATTAAGTTACCTTCATACATCAATTTTTATTTGCTTGTCAACTCTGGTTTACAATCGTCTCCCCTCCCATTCCTTTTTACTTATTGTAGGGGATTTTCAGAAGATTAGTGGAGATAGTGCTGTGTTTAATCTGCCATAGTCAGCCAGAAATTTTTAGGCTTTTCAAAAAAAAATTAAGTTGGTTATTTATTTCAAAAAAGAAATCTGAAGACAAACACATATATGTGTATACACTAATAATTTTAACAAATAAGGTAAACATATGCTAATTTGATAGTACCATGTTATCTCGATAGTTTATATACAGTATCTGTTTTGTATTATGCACACACAAATATATATTGTTTATATGTATCTATGTATATATATTTATTTTCTGAAACTTTCAGATTTTATCGGTTACACCATTTCTTATCTAAAGCAGAGAATGTATTGCCTTGGTTTGAACTGTGTAAAGTACATGTAGAGGAGACTCAACTGAGCTTATCTTGCTAATGAAAAAATTAATCCAAATTCCATTTGAGACTCTGGGGCTGGTTAGCAATTCAGATCTGCCTTTCGAACACTGTAAGCAACTCTTTGATGTGACTGAAACTGAACAAGCTAAGCGCCTGGATGATGTCACCTGTTTATTGCTACAATTCAGTATTTGAATAATGCAATAAAAAGATCCCAGAAATGGCACAAAGGGAAATACACCAGCCAGAGGATCCTAATATCCTAATGACAAACAGATATACTGACTCAAATGCCCTCTTTCTATACTCTTATCTAATTCCATTTATTAACTTGAAATATTGGGTGATCTTCTCTGTACATTGTCACTATCAAATGTTCAAACACTCATACTTGCTGTGACAGTTTCAAGAGTATAGCTTTATATTTTGGAGAGTTTTCTATTGAGCTGGAATGAGTACTCAGGGCTCAACCTAAGATATTTTGGTGATAATGGAGAATTTTTTTTTTTTTTTTGCGGTACCGGGGATGGAACCCAGGGGCATTCTACCTCCGAGCTACACCCCTGGCCCTATTTTTTATACTTTATTTTGAAACTGGCTCTCATGAAGTTGCAGAGGGCCTCACTAAGTAGCTGAGGCTGGCCGCGAACCCAGATCCTCCAGTCTCCACCTCCCAAGTACTGGGGGATTACAAGCATGCGTCACCATGCCTGGCCGATAATGGAGAATATTTTAACTTGAAAGTTAGTTGGAAATTGCTGAGCCACAGAAAAATTCACATTGACTTTATGATGGATGGTTAATGTCCCACAGGTTCAGTATACCAACATATTCCCCACTGAGAGCTTATTCTGACAGTTCTTGTGCAGGCAAAATTCTTTCTGAAATCAATGCCCTTTATCAATCGGAGCCAACTCTTTTCCCTGTCAAGTTAACTCTAACACTGTTTCCTTGCTATAATGTGTGGTTCATGTAGCTTTTTGAATATAATGTTCTTGTGGTTGATGCTTGCAAAATAATTATTCTGATTTCTATGTGGATATTTGAAAAGTACTGTCTCCTACCTCTACCCCTCCCCCAACTCCCTCATCTTTCCCACTCCAACCATTAGGGAAGCATCCCAAGGTGTCTAAAAGACCATTATATTTGTCTACATAAAAGTCAAATCATAAATGTTTTAGTCTGTGTGTGTGTGTGTGTGTGTGTGTGTGTGTGTGTGTCTGTATGTGGTGCTAGGGATTGAACCCAGGGGCTTTCTACTTCCAAGCTACACCCCTAGCCCTATTTTATTTTTTATTTGGAAACAGGGTCTTGCTAAGTTGCCGAGAGCCTTGCTAAGTTGCTGATGCTGGCTTTGAATCTGCAATTTTCCTGTCTCAGCTTCCCAAGTACTGGGATTACAGGCATGTGTTACCGTGCCCAGCTTGTATTAGTGTTAAATTTAAGTCTGTGTGCTATGAAAGAGAGAGTAGTGTGGGAACAAGAGCTAGAGTGTGACTAAAAAATAAATTAATATAAATAATAACACAGGTGAGTAATTCAGGCATGGACTTATATAGAGAGTGACAAGAAGGGGGGGGCAAATGAACCGATGTTCCCCATTTTATTTTTTCTGACTTCTCACAGTGCAAGAAAAGTCGAGGCTGAATCAGATGATGCTTGCAGGCAAAACATATGGAAAAGATGTGTGAATTTTTAAAGGGATGTTTCCCCTTAAAAACAAACAAATAAGCAACAACAACAAAAACCCACACATTTTTTTAAGGTGGCCAGAAAAGGTAGTAGCTCTTTGAAGGAAAAATATATGAAATAAAATTCATAGATAAATGTAAGCCAACAAAGAGAATGACTGATGTTATCTTTCTAATTCTATACATTGAATCCTGTGAGTTGCTTCATAACACAGAAGGCAAAACCTGAAGAGAGTAAATAGGGAGATCCATTAAGTTGTAATTTTTAAAATTCATTGGAACTCACCAAGCAGAATAGTAAAGAAGACTTTATTTTTTGAATAGTCCTATAGAAAGAAATTTCTAAATGAGTGTATATTTAGAATGAACTAAGGGCTTTTCAAAAGTGATTTTGAGCCTGGAATCCCCAGCCCTTAGGAAGCTGAAACAGGAGGATTGAAGATTCAAGGCCAATGTGCACTATCTTAGCAAGACCGTCTCAAAATAAAATAGGAAAAGGGTTGGGGATGTAGCTCAGTGATAGAACACCCCTGGGTTCAATCCCAAGTACTACCAAAGAAAAGGACTTTGACAATATATATTTTTTACCTGGTATGACAAGTTTAGAATCAAGCATGTTATTAAAAATAATTTTCATAAAAGGGTAAAGTCATGCATTTCATAGATATTAAAATGAATATGTGTTGAAGATTGTATTAACTACTGACAGTTGTTTAATCACTGACTTTATAGAACCACACAATACAATGAGTATGTGTTAAAGATTGTATGCACTTAACTCATAGTAGGGTACTGACCTGATTTATAACTTACCATAAAGGAGACTCCAGAGAACAAATGTACTTACAGATCTGGAATATTGAAAACAACGTGCACATGGAGAAACATGGTTTTGCAATGGTGGCAGAACTGTGGGGAGAGGGCTGTCCCTCCGCCAGACAGAATTCAGTTGCGTGACTATGGAAACGAATTATCTTTAGAATTATGTTATTCACAATTTACAGAATTAGAAAATATCTCCCCTGGAATTGGAATTAGCTAATGCACAAGGGTGTGCTTTAGACAATGTATAGTTTTCCAAGAAGCACACATTTTCCCCAATGCTGTAGTGTAAAAAGACTTACAGCATTAATTGCTGTTTAAATGAAAGTCCCATGGTGGAGACAACTAATAATCAATTATGCACCCTTCATCTGCAACCTGGTTTTCATAAAGCACTGGGGTTAAGTAGAGGTACCTACAAACATGAATGAGGAGAGATACACCAACAGCTAGGGCCGAGCACAGGATGAGCTAGCTCACAGGTGTTAAGGATGAGATTCACCTATTTCCCATTTTTTCCTGACATTTGTCTAGTTTTAATCCTCCTTTGCTTCTGTTTCTTGGGTGCCCTCAAGGCTATTTGAACTCTGTTGTCCTCACTTCCTACTTGAAGAATGGCATTTGAGTTAAAGTTCGGAGGCAACTTAAGTAAGACGTTGTGCACACACAAAAAAGTGCTTTGTAAATTGAAATATACTAAATAAATGTAAAGGGCTAATTATTATTCTATTATAATTAATGTCTTTAGTAATGGGCCCTTTATTTTTTTATTTTTCTTCCTTCTTCTGGCTGCCCATTGCACTTAAAGTTGTGAAGTTCTAAGCACAGGTGTAATGAATTGATTGCAAAGGTGGCCACAGCAAATCCTCCAATCCTTGTCCCCGAACTCCTTTGCAATGTGAATCTGTTACTCCACTCATCAAAAAGGGCGTATATTTCTCCCTTCTTAAGTCTAGGCTGGTCTTTTAATTTTCATTGGCTGATAGAATATAGTTGATCTGACATCATGCAACTTCAAGCCGATGCATCCAAGGGCTTTGCAGCTTTCGTTATTGCTGTGTTGGAACTCATCTGTGTTAGAAATAAATTTCCAAGGCATCGTAAGAAAAGACACATGTTTGAAAGTGGCTTGACAAAGCAATTTTACTTTTTGCAAAAAGGGACCCTGCCACCAGTAAAGTCAGGTAGGCAAGAAAAACATAGCAGAAAACTGCTGGGTATTTTATTTTCAGTGTGGGGCTCCTGTGCTGTACTCCCATTGGTGAGAACCTTAGTTGCACAATCTTTACACCATTGGCTGAAGGGTATGCCGGTGGAGGAGTTGGTCCTTACAATTTCCAGGAAATCCTATCATTCCAAGAAAATATAAGCATACACAAGGTTACACAATGGCGGTTTTACAAAATGGAGCTTAAGTCAAGCTATTCTTTTGAAAGAAAAGATCTAATTATATTCTCACATCTGTAACCAAGTGAAGCGGGCCAGCCTTACCTATTAGACACACATGACATTATTGTCAGACAGCATCAGATCTCCAAAGGAGCCATCTTGGACCACCCAGCTCCAACGGAGCCTCAGATGATTGCAGCAAAAGGAGGGGCACCAGAGCCGGGCATGGTGGCGCATGCTTGTAATCCCAGTACTTTGGGAGGCAGAGACCGGAGGATCCAGGTTCGCGGCCAGCCTCAGCTCTCTCTCTCTCCCTCCCTCCCTGTCTCTCTCTCTACTTAGTGAGGCCCTCCGCAACTTCGTGAGACCTGGTTTCAAAATAAAAAGTATAAAAAATAGGGCCGGGGGCATAGCGCGGAGGTAGAATGCCCTGCGTTCAATCCCCGGTACCGCAAAAAAAAAAAAAAAAAAAAAAAAAGGGAGGGGCACCAGGTAGATCCCAGAGAACGCTTTCAGTCCAGCCTAGCCCCAGCTGCTGAGCAACTAATCCTCATCTTTATCCATTCATTCATCAATGGACAGTTAGGTCATTTCCAAATCTTGGCTCTTGTGAACAGAGCTGCAATGAACAAGAGAGCGCAGAGGTCTCTTCAAAGCACTGATTTCATTTCCTTTGAATATACTCCCAGAAGAGGGATTGCCAGGTTATGTGGTAGTTCTAGTTTTAGTTTCTTGAGTAATCTTCATACTGTTTCCCATACTGGCTGTACCAGTTTGCATTTCTACTAACAGGATACGGAAAGGTTCCCTTTTCCCTTGTCTTCACATCCTGCTAACACTCATTGGCCCACCCTTCCTTCCCTCCCTCCCTCTCTCTTTCTTCATTCTTTCCTTCCTTCCTTCCTTCTTTCCCTCCTTCCTTCCTTCCTTGTTCCTTCTTTCCTTCTCTCTCTCTCTCTCTCTCTCTCTCTCTTTGTACTAGGGATTGAACAATTCATTGTAGGGGCATTCTATCATTCTAACCTCTGAGCTAAACCCCCAGTCTTTATTTATTTATTTATTTAATTTTGAAAGGGGATCTTGCTAAGTTGCTGAGGCTGTCCTCGAACCTGCGGTCCTCCAACTGTCTCTTGCCTCTTTTGATCTTATCTATCCTCACAGGTATAAAGTAACATTTCATTGTAATTTTGGTTTGCACGTCTCTGCTGTTTAGTGATGTTAAACACCTTTTCACAGATCTGTTGCCCATTTGTATGTCTTCTTTGAAAAAATATTTATTAAGATCAGGTCTTTTGACATTTTTGAAATCAGACTTTTTTTTTGCAGTTGAGTTGTGTGAGTTTCTTGTCCATTTTGGATACAAACCCCTTATCATATTACAGATATTTTCTTCCATTCTGTAGGTTGCCTTTTCATTTTGTAGACTGTTTTCTTTGCTGTACAGAAGCTTTTATGTAGTACTACTTTCTTTTTTTTTTTTTTTTTTTTTGCTTTTGGAGTCATCTTGAAAAAAGAACAAGAAATCATTTCCAGGCCATTATCAAGGAAATTTTCCCCTGTTTTCTTCCAGGAGTTCTATGGTTTCAGCTATTCCATCTAAGTTTTCATTCTATTTTGTGCTAATTGTATATAGTATAAGATAGGAATATGGAGATATTTTTTGTATGTAGGCATCCAAATTTTTAAAAAAAACATTTATTGAAGATTCTTCCCTTTTCCCATTGCGCATTCTTAGACCCCTGCTAAAGATTAGTTGATCATATATGTGTAAGTTTATTTATGGTTCCTCCATTCTGTTCATTGTTTCTATGTGTCTGTTCTTATGTCAGTACCATACTGTGTTGATCACTATGGCTTTGTAATATAGTTTGAAATCAGGGGATTTGATGCCTGCAGTTTTGTTCTTATCACAACCACTTTTACTATTTTTTTTGGTTGTTGTTCCATACTGACTTTAGTTTTCATTTTTACTATTTATGTGAAAAATATAATTTTAATTTTAATAGATATTGAATTAAATCTGTAGAATGCTTTAGGTAGTACAGGTATTTTAACAATATCCCTCCATTTATTTTTATTTTCTATAATTTCTTTCATCAGTATCTTATAGTTTTCAGTGTATAAATCTCTCACCTCCTTTATTAATTTCTTAGTATTTTATTCTTTTTATCATATTGTAAATGGGATTATTGTCTTATTTTTTTAAGATAGTTCCTTGTTAGTGTATAGAAATAAAACTAATTTTTGTATATTGATTTTTGTATCTTACAAATTTAATTCATTTTTTATTTCTAACAGCTTTTTGGTGGAGTCTTTAGGCCTTTCTATGCATAAGATCATGTTTTTTTAATTTGAAAGGAATTGGCAGCTCTATACTATTAGTTGCTAAGTAGAGAAAACTGGAAAGAGGTGGGGATTTTTTGGAAGGGGAGGGGAAAGCATCATCAATATGAAGTTTGTCAGAATAGTAATCTGGAAGAGAAAGAAGTCATGAACAATTGTTGAATCTCAGACTCTAGAAAAACCTTGTTGTTTAGGATCTATATGCAGAACATTCAGATATACTGTAAATTTTTATTTCCCAGAGTGTTGTATGGCATGCTATTATTTGAGAGATGTGTAGCCAGGAAAACAATTCTGCTTATGTTTAAGTGAAATGGGTGACTAATCTCCAGTGTATTGCTCAAGTAGCAAAGTGTTATTACCGTTCATCAGGATCGATGGATTTGTGGCCTCTTGATCCTGCCAGTTCTGATTTTATGGGAAATGATGGCAAATTTGGTTTTTCATCAATGCCCAAGGGCCTTAATGGGCTTATATAATGCCAAGTGATGACTAGGTGTATACTGAAAAAATGTAGCCTTACAAAATCTTCTGAAGAATGGAGGAAATCTAGCCTTGATTCTTGACTCTTGTGCTAACTCTGTGGACGAATCATCCACACTTTCCTATCCCTAGTTTATTCATATCCAGGCTGTGAACAAATATATTAAGTGATGACTTCTGCCCACAATAGCTGTAGATTATACAATGCATAGCCCTGAATTGTTGGGAACATCTGCATCTAATGGGGGACAGGTGTTAGCATGCAGCTTCCTAGGCTCTTGCATAGATCTAACAATAAAGGATAGAAATAGGGTGGGGGTTGAAATTCAGGAATTTGCATTAAAAAAGAAAAAAAAGATTCTAGGTGATTCATTAGCACATTTATGCTTGAGAATCACTCTTAAGTTCTCAAGATTTCCCTTTGCTTTGTTCCAAAGGACACCTAGTTCTTGTACTGATCGGTGCAATTTTATATGAAGGAGATACTGCCATTTTTTAAGTACTAGGAGAAGAGATTAGACTCATTTGTTCTGACCTTTCTTCGTCAGATGATGAAGTTGGAATCATCAGAGGCAAAACCTTGCTCACATAATTTTTGTTAGATTCGGGTCTTAGAGCATTTAAGGTCTCACGACCATTCAATCAACACCAAAAACTTCACAAGAAATAGCAAATTGAGGTCAGTACACTAACATGCACAGGATTTTTGGATTTTTGTTCTCTGCCCTATCCTCCTGTCAGATATGGGAAGAGGAGCAGTGACTTTGGCAGATGATGAAATGGGAAGAATTAGTTGTGTTCTTGGTGTGAAAATACACTCTGATAGTGTTACCAGAGTCCTAGGCTAGAGGCCAGATTCAGGGGGTCTAGCTATTCACCCCAAAAGCCAAACAGAAAGGATAATGGGGGAAATCAGGAAAAGAAACTTAATCGATATGGCCACAGTGAGAAAGCAAAGGGAGATCCAACAGCTCAGTCCTGTCTTCAAGTTGCTCACATGAAGGTTTAAACAGAGGAAGAATCTGGGGCAGGAGCGAGAGGTATGCATTATTAAGCAGTCTTGGTCAAACTGTGGTCTGGTTGATCACTATTTCAGTCCTGGTTTTGTGAGGTGGTTCCAGAGAAGTTCTGTATCCCTTAAAGGGAGCAATTTCCATTTGCTGTTCAGGATTTTTATCAATCAGATCTGTAATCCTGGAAAGGAGTAATTTAGTTCCCATGAGATGATTGCTTCTGCCTGGTGTGGTGGCGCACGCTTGTAATCCCAGTACTTTGGGAGGCGGAGACCAGAGGATCCGGGTTCGCGGCCAGCCTCAGCTCTCTCTCTCTCTCTCTCTCTCTCTTTCTATCTCTCTCCCTGTCTCTTTCTCTCTCTCTACTTAGTAAAGGCCCTCTGCAACTTCGTGAGACCCGGTTTCAAAATAAAGTATAAAAAAATAGGGCCGGGGGTGTAGCACGGAGGTAGAATGCCCCTGGGTTCAATCCCCGGTACCGCAAAAAAAAAAAAAAAGAGATGATTGCTTCTGTTTAGAGGGGCAGTTCCTGGCAGGTGTAGGACAAGGACTGAGGGCTTCTAGGTGCCTCTCCAGGGATCTGAAACAGGACACTGCAGATCTTGCCTCATCTGAAAGAGGGATGAGATAGGTTAGGTCAATCTAGGGCTAATAAACCTTATATTACCAGTTTTTAGATGAACACTTCTTAAATGATTACTATGCCTATGTGCAGAGCTGAGCAAGGGTGTGACCCATGTTTAAGGTCATACAGGAGACAAATACAAAATGATAGATACAAAATACAGAGATGTCAAGCTATATCCTGCTTTTAGTTTCCCATTGGGCATCTGCAGGCTTAAATAAAGAATTAGTACTTTTAGCAAAGGCAGCCTTTCTATATCCCTATCACAATACATGTGTGCTTGTGCATATCTATAGATATAGATATGATAGATATGATATTCACCCACATAAAAATCATGCAGAGCTGTTTGGATTGCCTCTTCCTATTTCCAATGACATTCTTGGGCTTCTCCTGGTGTTACTTTTATCTGACTTTATGGGCACAAAATATGTGTTAAAGAAGTTGAGTTCTGATTCCCCAGGAGAAGTCTCTGCAAAACATTTTGATATGTAAAGTACTTTGAATGGATGCTTCTAAACATTTCTGCGAGGCCTGCAACACAACCGCCACCACCCTCATTTAACCAATGAAGGATTTCAGTGACAATAGGTTTGTCCAATTGGATACCCTGCTATGATCCAACGAAACCAGGAATCATTGTCCAGCCTTTCGGCTCTAAACACAGTGCGCTTTCTTGCAAACTCAATTCATGCTACAGTTCAGAAGTTTTTCTGTATTTTTCTCACCAAAGTCCTCTTGTACTTAAAAAGCCTGTATACTTAGAGTAGGGGAAGCAAAAAGATACCATACTGATTTTATTCATAAAAGTCTATTCAAACATCCCCATTATGCTGGCTACTGCCACGGAGTGCATGGTGTGAAATTACTAGTAGAAAGTAGGCTACAGCTGATGCATCGAGGAGCACCCAGGGAGAGGGAGTGACACATGAAATCGTGTTTACTTCAAGTGATGATGGTTCTACCACTAAACTAGCTCATAGCTCTTCAGTTTGTCCTCTATTCTCCATTCCTTCTGCCAACTGCCTCAGAACAGGCCCTGTTCAATTTTTTACCTGATACAGAATAGGCACTGGGATAAACCGTGTATCAAAAGAAGGCATGTGTGGGGCATGGTGGTACATGCCTGTAATCCCAGTACTTGGGAGGCTGAGAAAGGAGGATCACAGGTTCAAAGCCAGCCTCAGCAACTTAGCAATGCTCTCAGCAATTCAGTGAGACCCTGTTCCCAAATAAAAAATAAAATAGGGCTGGGGGTGTAGCTCGGAGGTAGAAGGCCCCTGTGTTCAATCTCTAGTACCCCTTCCCCTAAAAAAAGAAAGCATGCTTGAACTACAGAAAATGTCTTCTATTCAACTTGACCTTTCTTTCTTTTTGAAAAAAGTCTTGGAAGTAATAGCACAGGACTGGAACCACAGCTAGAGGAGTTTGGAGTATAAGCTCTCACCCATGCTTCTCCTATGTGGTTGCCTGGCCATTAGTCACTTTTACCATCCACGTAGTGCACTTGAGGGACGTGGCTTTTGCAGTACCAGCAAGGAGCTCTTTAGCACTTTAGATTTATTATTTATAAAACTCAACTTTCTACAGTCTTTTCACTCATTTGGTTATGACACTGACATTTCTGAGGCAAGAAAATGACCATGTTTAATGAGCTTTTTCAAGTCTTGGCACTTCCTGATTCTGAAGCCACTTCGTGTCTTGTTTAGACCACAAGTTCACAAAGATGGATCTTCGAGAGTCGGCGATTGAACTCTGTATGGATGGTGGCACAGCCCCGGCTGTGACATGACTTGCCAGTCTGTCCTGTGCCTGAGGCTCTTTCAGAAACTCTTCAATCATTCCTTTGGGAAAGGAAGGCTATTTAATATTCCTTTATATTCTGCAGCCCTCTCTGCAGGAGAGCAACCCTGTGGGGATCAGCGGAGAGCAGCTCTGCTTCCTTTATCCAGGGAAGTCACTTCTAAGCCATGGTTGCAATGGGGATGTTGCATAATTGTAACAGGTCCCTACATAACCTCGGTATTAATATTAATTAAAGACACTAATAGTCTACCAGAAACTTGCAGATACTTTGCTGGCTGCCAACCAGCCCCTTGTCATGATGTTGGCTCCAGAAAGGCCTTAAAGTCATTTGGATTTGAAAAGCAGCTTTTAAAAATTACATGAAAATAATAGACACACGTTGCTCAAATAAGATGGCACTGTGTGAAGCTTTTCAGATGAATCCTTTTCAATCAAGAAAACAGACTTGTGTCTCAAAGTATTCTTTGTCCACTGTGCCTACTCTACACATTTCTTTTTTAGTAACAGAAACTTCACTGAATTTTAACAATGCCCATAGCCACCCAACTAAGGGCTCCTTGTAGCTTGTTCTGGTCATTTGATTAAATGTTGGCCAGTGGAATTTGAGTATAAATAATGTGTGCAACTCTCATCATGTCTCTAAAAGGAAGCAGCTAGATTCTTTTTTTTGCGGTACCGGGGATTGAACGCAGGGGCGTTCTACCTCCACGCTACGCCCCCGGCCCTATTTTTTATACTTTATTTTGAAACCAGGTCTCATGAAGTTGCGGAGGGCCTCACTAAGGAGAGAGAGCGAGAGAGAGAGAGAGAGAGAGAGAGAGAGAGAGAGAGAGAGAGAGAGGGAGAGACAGGGAGAGAGAGAGAGCGAGCTGAGGCTGGCCGCGAACCCGGATCCTCCGGTCTCCGCCTCCCAAAGTACTGGGATTACAAGTGTGCGCCACCACGCCCGGCTCATGATTCTCTCTTTTATAGGCTGAGATAGGAGGATTGCAGATTCAAAGCCAGCCTCAGCAATTTAGTGAGGTCCTCAGCAACTTAGTGAAACCCTGTTTAAAAATAAAAAATAAAAGAGACCTGGGGATGTAGCTCAGAGGCAGAATGCCTTTGGGTTCAATCCCTGGTACCACAAACAAAATGAAACAAAACAAAAGCCCTGAATGTCTGGATACCATATATGACAGAACTGCTTGTCAATTGCATGCCCATGTACTTCTATACTGTGATTGTGAGAGAGAATAATCTTATACTTTGAGATTCTGTAATTTGTGGGCTTTTTGTTGCAGAAGCTTAGTTTCTACCCCAAAGTCTTTTGTTGTAGAGCTAAGTCTAGACATCAGTACCTTTTATTTATTTATGTTGGCCTTGGTCTGATAACCTTAAAACATTTGGGGAGATAAAACATGGTCACAGTTGGATCTTGAGAAAGTCAAAGAAAATTCTTGAAAGGTAATATGGTCAAGTGAGAAAATGTGTGCTATGGCATTAGATGGGCCTATTCTTTATTTATAAACTTTATAAACTTGGGCCTCTCTGAATCTCAGTTTCTTTATTTGTAAAATAATGAAAATAATACATGCCACATAATATTCTAGTGAGAATTCAGGGCAATGACATATATAACATAGCTGGTACTGGAAGTTTCTCAATATTTTGAGTTCATTTCTTCCAATTTTCTGAGTTTTTTCAGCTCTGTTTTATAGAGAAGGAGCTTTTGCTTTCTTTTTCATATAGTGTTAATTAATTAATTGGAGATGTTCTGTGGCTGATGAAGAAAGGCTCTGAGCTGAAGTAGTCAGGGCCACTTCCTGAACATCAAACTTTCTAAGACTGTGCTTATAAATGCCCACCATCCTAAGAGTTGGCATCAGCATTATTAAGAATGCTTTTAATAGAAGTTCAAAAAGCCCAAAAACAAATGAAAAATGACAGAGGCCCCTGGAACAACTATCTCTTGATGAAATTTGCTTTCAGCTTTGACATGCTCTTCTCTGCTTAAGGATTTGTTTTGTTGACAAAGGTACTCAATATTGATTAGAACTAATCTTGTAGTCTCATTGACATCTCAACTCCCTGCACTTTATTTTCATAATTAGAGAAGGCCTTTATAATCTAGTCTTTTCCTGTTTTCTCTTTGATCCAAGAACTCCTGGGGAAGGTCAACCTTAAATCAATCTGAGGGAATATGGTTTTTATGGGATGGGTTAATGTCTGGCTTAGGAGGAGAAAATATGCCCATTATATTGCAGTTCACAACTTTTAATGATACACAATTTCGTCCTTCTGTTGGAGGAAGGACACAGAGGATACTTGGACAACTCTGAAGTCAAACCTAACTTAGATCAAATCCTGGCTTTCTCTTCAACTAAAACTATACATTTATCAAATTCTCTGAACTTCAGTTTCCTCATCTTCAAAATAGAAGAAGAAAATGTCTCTACATTGGAGGTATTAATATTCGCCTTGAAATATTATTGCACCGGTTAAATGACTCAAAGGGAGACTATTGTTTTTCTTTTGGTCCATTTGCAATTGAAGCACTTCCTATTTACTTTTTGAACTGGCGATGCCCTGAAGAAGGTAAACCTTAAATTACTCTGAGCAAGTGAGAATCATCCTATGAATATATAAAATCAAGATACTTTCCAAAGCCAAATCTAAGAGTGAATTTCTATTGCCTTTAATTTTAGAGTATCAGTACTTCTGCTCTCTTTTGTTAATATAAAATTATACATCTATATTCTTTTATAAACTATGGTTCCATAGTATTTTCAAGATTCCTTACCTGCAACATATGGTGTTTTAAATTCTAATTCATTATGTATAAATAATACGTAAGAAAATAGAGAAAATCAGCATTTGTATATTGCTTGACTCAAAAGCCATTTCCAATCCATCCATGTGGTTTACTAGAAGAATTAAACTAGATTACCAGGCTCTCTTGCAGCTAAGGGTGTCATGTGACAGTTGTGATGAATAATGTGGAATTAGAAAGCTACCATAAGGGTTTGGGGTAACATATAATTTTAAAATTAAAAAAAGAGGGTAGGAGCTAAAAATAGCTGGTAGAACTTTTGCCTTACCATCTTCCTTTCTGAAATGTAGACTAATGCTTGAAAATAGAGCAGCCATCCCGAAACTCAATATGGTAAAAATAGTGTGTTTAAACATAGAAAGAGTGTGAGACCTGATGTTCATTAATGAATATCTGAAACAAAACTCCAACCTTGTTTTCCATTTTTCAAGAAATATTTTTTGAGAATCTATCTACATCTTACAAATGTGATCTTTTAGATGCTGGAGATAACAGCAAAGTAAACAGACAAAAATTTATGCTCTCATGGTTCTTACATTCTAGTGTGGGAAGAGAAACAGAAAAAAATATAGGATGTGTGTGTGTGCACACGTATATGGCACAGCAAAAGGATTTTAAAAAATTATAGGGAGAAAAGTAACAGGGAAAAGAGACGACTAGAAAGTGCTGGGGTGTGGGTATGTTTTACTGCTGAAAGATTGATTCATTTAAGGATTAGAATCTGGAAAGTGAGAGATGACTTGAGTTCTGGTTGTTATGTCATAGACTACAAGTTGGAATATTTATCGATGTCGATTCTGGAGAAGAGATAGTCTTACTCAGAGCCATAGACATGCATTACTACTGGCTCCAGTCCCGACTCCAGCCAGTGAGTGTTAGGAAAAAGGCTCAGCCACTTTCTCTTACTGCTGTGCTGTTTGCTCTATCAGAAAAAAATAGACTAGTATGTGTTTAAGGCACTGTGAGTTAGATGGTCTTTTACTTGGCAGTAGAAATAATCCTAATTGAAACAGATAGAGCAGGGAGAGTAAGTGAACCTACATTTAGTGAGTATGTGCCATGTTTTAAAATCTAGGATAAGCCTCATACATGTTCCTACTTTTACTCTTCAATTGTAACCTTATCAAATAGATAATTTTACTATCATGTTATAGCTGAGAAAAGTTAAGAACTCGGTTCAGTTTTTCAGTTAGTTAGTGTATTCTGGACTTTAGATATTTTCATCTAAAAATCATCCCTGCCTACTTTCTCATTTATTTAGTCAACAAGATTTTAATGAGTGTTTTCTTTATGCTAAGCATTCTGTTAGGCATTTGAAAATAGATTGATAAGCTGGGTGTGGTGGTGCATGCTTGTAATCCCTGTACTTGGGAGGCGGAGACCACAGGATCCGGGTTCACGGCCAGCTTCAGCTACTTAGTGAGGCCCTCTGCAATTTCGTGAGACCCAGTTTCAAAATAAAAGATAAAAAATAGGGCCGGGGGTGTAGCTCGGAGGTAGAATGCCCCTGGGTTCAATCCCCAGTATCGCAAAAAAAAAAAAAAGAGAATAGATTGATAACTGGGAAATGATTTTTGGATTTGACCCCCAAGTCTTAGTCAACAAAAGCAAAAATAGGGATTGCATCAAACTAAAAAAAGCTTCTGCACAGCAAACAACAGAGTGAAAGGATAATCTACAGAATGGGAGAAAATATTTATAAGTTGTATACTTGATAAGGCTTAGTATCCAAAGTAGATAAGGAATGCAACTCTATAACAAGAAAACAACCCAATTAAAAAATTGGCAAAAAAACCCTGAATAAGTATTTCTCAAAAGAAGACATACAAATGGCCAATAAGTATATGAAAACATGTTCAATATCATTAAATATTAGAAAAATACCAATTAAAACCTCAATGGGATATCACCTCCTACTTGTCATAATGACTATGACCAAAAAGGAACTATATAAGTGTTGGCAGGGATGTGGAGAAAGGGAACCCCTGTAGCCATCATGGAAAACTGTATGGAGGTTCCTGAAAAAAATAAAAATAAAACTGTCATGTGACACATACATCCCACTTCAGAGTACATAGCTGTGTTAGTCAGCTTTCTGTTACTGTAGCAAATACCTGAGATAACTTATAAAGAGGAATGTAATCCCAGTACTTGGGAGGCGGAGACCAGAGGATCTGGGTTCACGGCCAGCCTCAGCTACTTAGTGAGGCCCTCTGCAACTTAGTGAGACCCTGTTTCAAAATAAAGAATAAAAAATGGGGCTGAGGCTGTAGCTCGGAGGTAGAAGCCCCAGGGTACAACCCCCCAAAATAAACAAACAAACAAACAAACAAACAAACAAACAAATAAATAAATAAATATAAAAACATAGAGGAAAGGTTCATTTTGACTCACAGTTTTGCAGGTTGCAGTCCATGATCCATTGGTCCAGTTGCTTTTGGGTCTATGGTGAAGCATCACATTGTGGAGCAAAACCCTCACCAATTGCAGGGAAGTGAAAAAACAGAGAGGAAGAAGAAGGGCTTGGATTCCCACTATCCCCTTCAGGGACACACCCCAATGATCATAAGACCTCCCAAGATGCCCTACCTCTGAAAGTGTCTACCACCTCCCAGTAGCACCAAGCTGTGGACTAAGCCATCAAAACATGGGCCCTTAGAGGACATATAAGATCTAAGCTATAGCAATATCCAAAGGATTTGAAATCTGCAGGAGAAGAAATATTTGCCCTGCCATGTTCATTGTTCATTACTCACGACAACCAAGATAGGGAATCATCCATACTGTCCATCTACAGATGAGTGGATAAAGAGTTGGCATATGTGCACAAAATTGAATACTATTCAGCCTTAAAATGAAAGAAATCTTATCATTTGTGACAATGAATGGATCTGAGGAATATTATGCTAAGTGAAATCAGCATAATGGTATAGAAAGTTGAATGCTACGTGGCTCACTTGCATGTGGAAACTAAAAAAGTTGAACTCATAGCAGTTGATAGTAAAGTGGTGGTTACCATAGTCTGAGGGGAAAGACTATGGGGAGATGCTGGTCAAAGGGTGCAAAGTTTCGGTTAGGAAGAAAATGTTTTTTGAGATGTACTGCACAGCAGAGTGACTCTGGTTAATAATAATATACTGTGTATTTCAAAATGGCTAAGAGAGTAAACATCTCCAAGAGAGTTAGTGTCCTCACCACAAAAAATGGCATTTGAGGGGCTAAAAACATGAGTTAGCTTAATTTAATCACTCCACATTCTGTACCTGTATCATAACATCACTCTGTACTCAATAAATCTATACAATTATAATTTGTCAATTAACAACAAAAATAGAATATAATTGAATAGCAAAAACCAGTGATAATAAATGATAAATAAAACAGAACTCTGCTTTTAAAGGAAATCTCAAAGTAGTAGGGAAGACAGACATAGCACAATTTTAAAAATTAAGTATTATTGATGCAAGTATTTATGAGCAACCTCTTGTATACCAGAAACAGTACAAGGCACCGAACTGATTCACAGAATTGAACAAAGTCCCAGTCCATGAATATTCTAGCATTCATTGGGAGAGTTAAACTGTAAGTAAGAACTATCAACAAGTTTTGAAGTATTTTTTAAAGAGGTAGGTACAAAACAAAAAGAGATCATAGGAGAAAGACTGGCTATGGAGAATGAATAGGCAGAGAAGGTATTCCTGACAGAGAAAAGCCATGTGAATAACACATTCAGGTGCTGGTAAGGATCTCAGTACAGCTGGAAATTCCAAGGTAAAAGACAGGAGCTGATACTAGGGAAATAGGCCCAATAGCTAAAAGTCATGTGAGTCAATTTAAATGGTTTGGGGAATTTTCCTATAAGCAAAATATTTAGACTAGGTAGGTGAAATCATCAGTTCTGACATTAGAAAGATAACTATAGCAGATGCAACCCCATTTTATTTCCCTGTACATTGAAATCCCTAACTTTTATATAATTCCGGAGATGGTCTTTAGATAGCCAACTTTTTTTTATTACTCTCATGAGACTGAAGTTTCTTCTTCATGGGGTGAAATAAATTTCACCCACTATTAAACAATGATAAAATGGAATTACATAAAAATTCAAACTCATAGCACCTCTGAAACTGTTTAATATGTCATTTGCTATCTCCTAGGAAAAAGATTCAGCTAGTCTTGTCTGGATGAATGAAGGATCCATTGGAACATTTAGGGGAAAATCAAGAATCATTCATTCTTTGTATGCAAAAGCTTCACGATCAGTCTGAGTAGCTTTCTATGTCATAGTCTAGTTATTTTCCCTCCCAAATGTAAATGCATAATGAGTCCATGATAGCCACGGCAATAAACTACAGTATGTTTGGAATATTTTGTCTTCTGCTATAAAGGAAAAAAGTAAACAAAATAGAAACGAAAGCAAACTCAAGCATTTGGAAATATCAAGGCTTCTGATGTCGGTTTTATCCTCACCAGGTAATCCTCCCCAGTCCTGGTTCAGCTGAGACTTGCCACTATTTGTTATCTCCTTTTATGAGCATCAGGATTGCTTTATCGTCGCAACGCTTGGCAAAATACTTCTCTTTTACAAGTAATCTAGATCCGTCAAACTGTCTAGTTCTACTGCATCAGTCACTGCTTTGTAGTTTATTTGGTGACAGTGACTGCCAGTAAAATAATGCCGTAAAATATTCTAGTGTGAGAGGGCTAATTCAGTGTAGGTTAATAAAGCTGCTGTGATTCATCTTGCTGTGCGGCAGGCTTTTGATGCTGGGCCTCTTTGAGGTGGATGTGCAAAATCGCATTGAGGTTCGCTGGAATTTATGTCATACATAGGGGTTTACTTCATTTATCTATTTACTTTCTTTCAGACCTACCTTTTAAATGAAGTATATAGGTTTAATCCTGGGATGATGGAATACATCCAGGGGTGAATTCTGAACAGGCTCATGAACTCAGGTAATAAAACAGAGGCAAAGAGGTAAAAATGACAGCCCTGGGGCTGCCTTTATTATGGCTTCTCTCCGAATCCATGCAAAGCAGAAGTGGTACCTAAACCCTTGTAGAGAGAATTTAAACAGGCTTTTTGAGAACCCTGCTCATGAGTATTTTAATGACCTCAGCTCAAGCCAAGAGCAATAAACGTCTCAGAAAAAGGCTGTTAATTGAAAAGACCAGTGATTTCAGAGGGATTAATATTACTGTCAGACCCAGCTTGCTTTCTCTCCCTTTTAATTTAGCCTTCTGTTTTAATTTACAAACAGCTACACAGATTGGAGCATTAGAAGGCAGAAACAGGAGCAGTATATAAAACACATCTGGGGCACTGTAGGCCCGAGTTATAATACTAAGGTAGAAGGCCTAGACTCCGCTCAGTTACTATTTCCTTCATCTTTAAACCAGATATTCTAATGTCTTTCAGAATATCTTACAAGGAGTCAGGTGCAGTGGCACGCACCTTTCATCCCAGTACTTGGGAAGCTGACATAGGAGATCACAGATTTGAGGCCAGCCTCAGCATTTTAGCAAATCCTCAACAACTTAGTGAGACCCTGTTTTGAAATGAAAAATAGAAAAGTTGGGGTGTAGCTCAGAGGTAGAATGCCCCTGGGCTAATCTCTAGTACTCTAGTATTAAAAAAATAGAGTATCTTGTAATATTGCTATAAAGAACCTTTATCTAATGGGTGAAAGTGCTCTGTAAAGCATAAGTAAAATAAAAATAAAGTGAATGGATCAAAATAAAATAAATATAACAAAAATCCGACATTTAATTAATATCATATATTCATTCAGTTTTTTGGCTTAGGGTACAGATATGTTCACCTGACTTTTGTTATACGGATAATTACTTATGCTCCCACAGACTCTATTTAACAAGCAGTCCAATGCTTCTTCTCTCTTTGAGACCCTCCTACCTTTCCTAATCCTAAAATGATGTGGAAACCCTAGTTGGTAATCCAGCCCAATGGGACGATGCCAGGCTTAGGGAGTGGGAGAATTTGAGCAGAATCTAACCTGCTGTGGCTTTTGCTATGGTGGCAACAGGGGGTCTCCATTGAAAATGCTTCTTGCACCGTCCACGGAATGAACACTGTTAGAGTTAGACATGAAATGTCTCCTAAAGAGCTCATTTATTAATCTTTGGAGCTGATGTCATTGTCATAAGGGTTTTAATCCCAGCAATGGATAAATCCATTGTAATGGATTTATCTGGATGGTGACCCAAGCCAGTAGGGTGTGACTGGAGGTGAGTCCCTTGGGGTACAGCCTTGGGGATTATATAAATGGTTCCTCCTCCTGCTGTTCTCTCTCTCTCCTCTCTCTCCGCTCCCTGCTGCCATACCCTGAGATCCATGGTCCCCGGCTTCACATGGACTGAACCCCAAACCAGAAGAAAATAAATCTTCTTTCCTCTAAGTTTCATGGTCAGGTCTTTCGATTATGACTGTGGGAATGCTGACCAGAACAAACACTGACGTAATAATGCGGTGGTCATGTAGATCCTTCAATGAGCTGCAATGGTGTCCACATTTGGGCTTTCAAAATTAAGAGCTCTTTTAGCTGTGCATTCATAGGCAAAGACACTGTTTGCATGGACGCCATGAAAAGCAGAACTAAGTCCAAATGGACTTCCATCTGGAGCTTACACACTGCTCCCAGGGACTTGCTTCTAAACCTAAGGCCAGATTCTCTATCTCACCTAATGCTGACTTTCCCTTTGGGTATGTGGAACATTTTCATGGTGACGGCCATCAAAGAGGCTCTACTACTACTGATCTCCTGGACGGATTTATATCTTCTCCCCTCCTAGAAGACTCTGCAGACCCTATGCAAATGTGCCACTTACTTTCCAGGAAATTTCCAGATTCTTTATTCCTTATTCTTCTACTCCATTATGGAGTTTGAATTCAAGACCCTGCCATATCCTGATTATGTTGCCTGGAGGAAAATATTTAACTTAATAGAATTTATGACTTTCCATTTTTAGCATCATTGACTACTGAAGTTCTTCTTGTTTTCTCCCAAGCATTTCTTTCTTTTTTTTTTTTTTTGCGGTACCAGGGATTGAACCCAGGGGCGTTCTACCTCCGTGCTACACCCCCGG